>JAAAKQ030490465.1:0-21438 GCA_010016005.3 Zanna intricata
AACAATTTCCATCTACTGTCACTTTATATAACTGCTACTAACCCAAATCTAGAGCAGAGATTAGTATAGTTATTAGTATCGGTAATAACAGCATATCAATGGCTAAATGTTTTTTTTTTCAGTTTTATATATATTTTTTAATTCAAATAATTTGTCAACATATTGACCAGAGTGCTAATTAAATTCAGTATTAACTGAAACTTAACCAGCAAAACACAGTGAACAGGTAATTTATCAAATTAACACCAGTAATCGATTTTGGCAGGATCCCTCGTCAGTTGGTTGGTGATGCGGGATCCCACAAAATTCTGTTGTATTAATTTGGTATGTTTACTTATCTGTTTACTGTGTTTTGGCGATTAAGTTTCAGTTAATATATATTTATAGAAATACATAATATAAAAAAAATTTACTTTCATAAGTGTTGGTTATTTGTTAATTACAATGTATTGCGTTTTTAAGTTCTACTTTTGTTTTTGTTTTTAATTAATTCTGTTATATTAACTGATAATTATGTTTTAAAAAGATAAATGTACATCTAGTTCTAGGTTTTATTTATTATAAATAATTCTTGAACTGTTCTCTTTGCGATATTAAGTTGGTATTTGTGTTTTTTTTTTTTTAAATAAAACTTTTGTTATATTTGTTTAAATTTTAGAATGATAATTCAACATCCTTTTGGATTACTCTGTATTATTATCTGATGTTCAACAGAAAATTGTGCCTTAGTTTTTATTACTTGTTAGTGTAATCTGGAAAAAATGTTAATTATTATTTTATATGAACTTATTAAAGTTTTATACTAAATAACTGAAAGACATTATTTATATTACTCTTTCCGAGATAGTTTCCTATAATTTTAGTTAACTCTTTTCTATGTTTGTTTAATGAAGTTTTATGGTATAGTGTTGGTATAATTATGATGTGAAGAGATTTTTTTTACTGCTGAAGACATCTTGTGTATGTATGTGTAGGAACGTTTTTCAGCTTTGAATTTTAGTATGTAAAAGATTTTTAAAAAATACTTAATTTCATCATGACAGCACATAATTACTGTAGTGATACAATAATTTTTGTGTTTGAAATGCAAGCAAAATTTCAGTCCAGTAATTAAAAAATTGACAAAAAAGATTTTTGTTTGCTTTATCTTTACTTTCACTGCCTTTCAGATACCAAAAAAAATTTAATAGCATACTGCATGCCCAATATGTAAAACAAGCAAACCTATATTCTCTTATGATTGCTCATTTAAGTTTTAATAGGGGATGCAAACAAGAAAAAAAAAATAGTTATACAATTGATTGTAAAAAAAATATAAATTCAGGAGTAATTTAAAAAAATTAGAACCCAAGGATTCTATAAAAACAATGTATTAAATGAAGAAATATGATATAAACCACATGTGCTGTTAAATTTGTTTATTGCTTCAGAATTCAGAAGTAATTTAAAAAAATTAGAACCCAAGGATTCTGTAACAACTGTATAGTAAATGAAGAAATATGATATAAACCACATGTGTTGTTTAATTTGTTCATTGATTCAGATTTTTTGCAAACAACAAAATTACCATCTATGAACATGATACAACTGCCCTCTTTGTGTGGTGTAAAAAACCAGACCAGAATGACTGAATAACTAGGTAGGTTATAATTCCAAAAGATCTTCCATCTCAAAAAAATGGAATTAAAGTTGTAATTGTCTTTCTCTGCTGAGTAAAAAATAAAATGTGTAATTTATTATTTCCCATAGAATTCATTAATTTTTTTCTTAACACTATCTGCCCCATTCTTTATTATTACTTTGACTCATGCGAAAAAGTTACTCTAGTACAAGTGAATAATCTGAGTAACTTAGTCTGAAATTACTAATGGTCACTACACAGCCAGTCTCTGTTTGTGAGCAGGGTAGAAGTGTCAGTGTAGGGCTGAATGTCAACTGAATTTTGTAGTATTCTAACTCCAGTTCTTCTTTGTCTTATTGAAGAAAGCAAAAGAAAACCTTTTTTTACTGTACGCCTAGTTTGACATGCTTATTTTTCAGTGCAGAGATTCTATTTTCATTGTACCTTGTGCAGATGACCTTCAACAATTACAAAACCTTAGACACTATTTATTTTCATGGAAATTCATTTTGTAGCTATGAAAATAAATCAAATTAAATGATTTGTGATAAATACATCATCGTGATAAACATTCATTTGTGATAAAATGTTCATTGCCTTGCATTTGGAGGAGAAATTAATTCTACTTATAGTTTATACCATGCACAGATCTGGAAGAAGAGTGATTGGACAGGGGGGATTATTTAGTACTAATGCATCACTGTCACACTATCAAGTTTGGTTGGCTGATTATTACACTGAACAAATATATACCGAGAATTACTTTTGGTTTTTACTATTATCATGACTTTCTTTTTAATAATTAAAATCATGCATTAACAGTGGTAGTCATAGTGGAATTAAAGAATCTTCAGTGAGAATATTAAGTAAAAACAATTGAGGGATCAAATTAATTTTTGTTAAAATAAAATATTAAATTGAAAAAAAAAGATTAATTCATTAATTAAAAAATTGTGAGGAACTCTACCTCTTCACAGAATTACAAGCTTTAACATTGTGGTAGGGTATATATCATTTCTTAATCTGAAAAAGAGAATTAATAAAATAAGAAAAATATTTTAACCAGTATTTATTTTAAAAAAATAAATACTGAGCATTTTTCAGTTGATTAGATGCTTTTATTATGTAGAAAATAAGTAGTATTTTATTTTTCATAGCAGCAGGAGTTGTACATGTAATTTTCTCATTTCATGACTATCCCCTTTGATTGTGAAAATAGATGATTTGCCCAAACATGAATTTTTATTTCTTTTTTAGCTAGTTTTTTAAACATATTATTATAATGTAATATGTATATATTATTTTGTACACATATTTTTATAAAAAGAAAGTTTATTTTTATAACAAAATTGTTATTTCAGATAGTATGTATTTGTCATTTAATAACTTCTTTTTTTTTTACAGATTTATTTATTGGTTTTAAGTTTAGTTTGTTTCTTAATTATGTTGTCAAGCAGTTATTGTTTCTGTTGTCCTTATGTAAAATTTCTGGATATCTTCTCCAAGGATAAATCCTCATGGAACAATCAAATTAATTTCATTAGGTCACTGTTTGGTGCCAAGAAATATAAATGTGTAGACCAATAACAAATTAAAAATTCCAACTTATCCATGTATGAAAAGAATGGAGTAAAGACTTTTTCTCTGTTTCGGTACCATGAGAATGAAGTGCCAGAGGCCAGTAAATCTTTCTTTTTTTAATCTAGATCCAAAAAGTTCTGCTGAATTTTTAGGAAGACTTAAATCTCTGATGAAGTCATTCATTTCATGTTGTGAAAAAAGTTGTGGTTCAGAACTACCAGAAATAAAATCAACGTCATCCTGCTACCTTGTTTTGGAATTGTTCTGTGTATCTTCTAATTTTCTGGAACTGAAGGTCAAGGTCCACCTTATTCAGTATTGCTGAATAACAATCTGGATACACAATTTCTTTCTTATTTTTTAGATTGACCCTTTTACATTACAAGAACAAAAGTATCAATTATCACTGTAATTTTTTGGTTCTCTCCAGATCATTGGTACTCCAAACCAAAAAGACTTTTTCTTACCTTTTGTCCATTTGCGTAGCTCTTCCATACAAGTAAAACAAACTATGATGAGCCCACGTTTTATCTTGTTCACAAAGTTTTACCTCAAAATAGGTGTACACTTTTTTAACAAGGTCTGTAATATTTCTGTGCTGTTTCTTCACCACAAACTCTCCGCAAATGTAACAGAAGTTATTAGGTTAATTAACACAACCTCTTGAAGCCATTTAAAAAAAATAAAAAAACAAGGACAGCATAAATAAAATGACTTCAAAAATGAAAGAAAACTAAAACATTATAGAATATTTCAAAAACTATTTTAACACCAGCAAAACCTTTCAACACACTGTTCTAATTGCAACTGATTTATTTTTATTTCAGTAGAGTTAAGGGAAGTAGGAATGAGCGAGTCATCACTGTAGTTAATGGCTTGATGAAAATGACTCATGAAGTCATTACAATCAATTGTGATCAAATAATCACTAGCAAGTCAAGTCAAGACATGCAAAATCATCTTACTTCATCAAACCAAAATTATGAACAATACTTGTATTCATTCCATATAACCAAACTAATAATAAAGTATCAAAAAATATAACATAGGCCTAATCTTTTATTCAAGATTTTGTAAATAAATACATTAACAATTTTTAGAATATAAAAAAAATTGATTTAATGTAAAAATGATCATGATGGAATTTTTTGACTATTTTTCCTGAAACCAGCACACAAAAATCTTTGAGAATCAGTTGTTAGTTTTCAAACAACTTTTCCATTGTTGACCTGCATTAGCTCCATCATACCAGACCTTAGAACTGTTATGCATAACTCAGCAGAATACATTGGTACATAAGAAAGGGCTAAAGAATTTCCATGGCCATTTTTAATAAATTGCTGAACTATTTAAAACATTCTGCCGATTTATTTAAAATAAAACCCAAAATTATCTTTTTTCAAAACAATTTTAGTTTTAAGGAGTACTAATTAAAAAAATGAATGCTCTGCTTCTTTGTTTAACAAATACAAACAGTATGTGCTCAACATACAGGTAATTATGATGTACTAGTAAAAGTCAATGAAAAACATGTAACTCACATGAGAGTATTAAACTTTGGAAAAAATAAATACAACTTCAAAATATTGAGAAGTTAATTAATTATTTCATTGTCTTTTTAATTAGATTACTATTTCAATCATTGACAATTACCTGTTGATAATCGGAACATTTATGGGAATTTGTTAAAACTGAAATTAGTGGATGTTTTACTGAGTCTTTGTTGTAATAAAACATACCAAAGTTTTTTCAATTTGACTTTTGGTTAAAATTTCATTTTTTTAACATTATTCTTAACACAATTTTCCTCATGAATTATTACTGCTAATCTAAAAAACCCAACAAAGAGTTGGGATCTTCTCTGTTATGTATCATCACCATTTTGGTGAGGGACTGATTCACAGTGAGGTACAATTAACTAAAAACCTAATAATTTCATTTATAGTAATCATAATTTATTTATTTTTACAGTAAATAATGAAGATTACCTTTATGATGGCCACTAGGCAGCTATATCTAAAAGTATTTGGTTGAAAATATCACTATTTCTATTGTCCTGTTCCCATATAAATTCCACCAAATAGCTGTCCAATAGTGCTCTGTTTGTCCCATGTTCTGTCTTATTTCTAGGCTTTGCAAGTTTCCATAAGCTTTTATTGTCTGGGTCTGTGTCCCTGTTTGTACATCTACAAAATTATTTATGTGGTATACAAAAATTAAAATTTTCTGGTAATTTTGAATGCCTTATAAACGTGCCATTCATCCAAAATTATGGTTGTAGCTAGTTGTATTCTTTGCTTTATTATTGGAATTAAACTTTTGGCGCTCCTGTTTTCCACTATAACCATAAAACACTCAGTCTTTCTACAATACCCCCAAAGACCCATTGTTGTGGAAGAACATGCCCAACTTGGTATTTCTTGTTAGAGAGTAGACTTAAAACCTTAATCTCCAATTAAATTTTGATTGTTTGCTTACTGTAGGCACAAAATTTACATAAGTAATTCACCCAATTAACCCTAGTATTATGGTTTATTTTTAACTGTTTAACACATATTTTTTCTATTGACATTCACTTAGCCCAATAATAAACAAATAAGACAATTTTATGGAAAGTTTGTTCAGAACCTGTCAGCACTTGTTGCAAACCACTATATGTTTGTCCTTGAAAAGCTTCCATAGTGGTAACACATTTTTGGCAGTGGAGGTATGTATTCTTTCAGTTATTCCTTCACTGTTTTATTATGTTTCTGTGAGTGTAATGTATTCATTTTGTGAAAACATTGTGTTGTATTTTGTTTACAAAAATTATCGATGTTGTTGCAATTGTTTAATCTCTACATTTTCTGTTGTTAACAGATTTTAGTTTCTGTAAATTACAATAAGCTAGATGTAGGATAATATTATAATTCCACCTCATTATCATGGAAGGCGAAATTAGTTGGATATACAAGAAAAAAATTGGGGGGGGGGGGAAGACAGCTTAACTTATGCATAGCCAAACAAGAGAAATTGTATTTAATATTTTTAACTTATGACAAAAGAGGCACAAGATGAACCGATCCTTCTAAACAAGTTCAGAAATGTGTTGCTCAAGTTACATGAAATTCGCTCAGTAGTGTTCAGAAAATCTTATACGAAGCCAAAACTAATCCTAATAAAGGCTTTAGCACTCCTAATAAAATCGTAACACTAAAAAAAATAAATGTCCATGGACACCTTTGATAAAAGTGTCATTCGTAAAACAATTTATAATTTTCACACCGATAAAGGTGAATGCGTTACTCTTCGATTCACTACCGGTCATAAAAAAGAAAATCAATTTTATTGAAGCTTTGTTCTTTATGACGTATTATCAAAGACATGGAAAACACTATAGGTGATATTAAAATTACAAAATCGGGAACTGAGGCTACGTTTAAGATCTATTAAAGAGTTCCGTAACCAGAACAGACTTATAATTTACCTGGACGAATACTATATACATACCAGTCATACCAAACAAATATAGTGGAGAGACGACTCTGACGGCAATCTTGTTGCGCCGATTTCTAAAGACAAACGTCTTGCATTGTTCATGTCAATTTCGAAAATGGTTTTGTCGAGAATGTGCGCTCTTATATTTAAATCTAGTATCAAAACAGGATATTACCATGACAACATGAATTAATATTAATTACCATCCGTGGATAAAACTGCAATTAATTCCTTATCATCCTTCTGATTTAGTCATCGTCATAGATAATACTTCAAACCATTACGTGGATCTGAACCGCGATCCGAATTCGAACACGCAAAAAGCAGACATGATCGATTGGCTTACAGAATAACCTGTCGTTTACGAGTACAATGTTGAAACCAGAACTGCATAGTTTAATAAAACTCCGTAAGCCACGTGTTACATTATTTAAAATCTATTCAGTTTCAGCCGAGATAGACCAAAGTGTTTTAATATTGCCTCCTTATTCTCCTGATTTTAAAACTGGTTGAAAAAATTTGGAAGGTTTTAAAAAAGTATGTCGGCAAAAAGATTTAGTTTTAAATTAGATGATGGTATTGCATTTTGTTGAAACATGATTTAGAAAGTAGCAGTTCAGATCGATGTTCATACGTTATTACTTTCCGCATCACTTCTCCTTGTTTGTTCTTTCTCTTACGTCAATCACTTCCCCTTCGAACTTATTTTGGTTTGCAACAAACCCTAAAAAAAGTGTTGCTTCTTAATTGTTTATATTGTCTGCAGTCTATTTTTTGAACAAGTCCACTGATCTCGTAAACCCGTCCGTAAAATCATATCACGATCACAACTTCTCGGATTACTTAAAATACAATGTTTCTGAAGAAAATATATTGTGCTGACTGCGTCTTGAACACGTTCTATTAAAAGAATGAAATTCATACGTACAACAGTACAAAACAAATAATGAAAATAAGAAGTAGGCCTATGACACGCCTAATCTGAAAGCAAAATACAACTATAGTTTTCTTATTATAATGAGAAACAATGTCATAGTTAATATAAAAATGACTATATCAATTGCTATAGCTATTAAAATGTTGTTTAAAATGATCTTCTTCACCGTTATGTATCATTATTTGCCGTATAAATATATAAATTGTTACAAATGTCGATGGTCATACAATCGTCATTTAATCAATGGTTTAGTTAATTGCCGGCCTCCGTGGCGCGAATGGTAGCGTCTCGGCCTTTCATCCGGAGGTCCCCGGGTTCGAATCCCGGCAGGCATGGCATTTTTCACACACGCTACAATTCATTCATCTCATCCTCTGAAGATATACCTCATTAAACAAAAAAAAAAAAAAAAAAGAAAAAAGTTAATTGCACCTAATTGTCAATCAGTCCCTCACCAAAATGGTGGCACATAACAAAGAGAAAAAGATCCAAGAGTTGCGTTCTAGTGATCCATATTCAGAAGTCATTGTTTCATAAAAATTGGTTGCTCCAGTCTGAAGGTACTGATGAAAATTAGACAAACAATGTTTAATAAATTATCCTCATTCCTGATCAAATTAATCAAATGTATAAACGAAGAAGCATACTAATGGAAGAATCTTCTAATTATGAAGGTCAGTCAAACAAAAACAGGATTTTTGTCTTCAAGGCTGGCGCCGAGGAATACTATCTGTGGAAATGTTGGGAGAGCAAGAGCAAGATTGTGGAATGAGCAAGCACGTCAGAGCAAGAGGTTCCATCGGCGCAACGTATCATCGTAAAATTTATATTTCTCACGAATATGGGCCTCAAACCGTCAGAAAGTTTGACTAGACTGCTTGCACAATCTGGGGATATGACGTCATCACGTACTAAGGTCTATTACTGAGGTAGCAAATTTAAATGAGGATGTGAAGCTGTAGAAAATGATTTACAATAGGCATAAAGGATAAGTGTGACGGATGACAACAAAAAGACAGAATAAAGCTACAGAATGGCACATCGACTTATAAGGTAAGGTCGGTACCTTACGTAACAAACAAACATTATTTACTGTACCAAGACTGCAAGTTACCGAACTGAGCCATTATGCGGCCGTAAGTTTTTTCTTTTTCAAAATTATGCCAAGATCTTGTGATGAATTGAAATCGTTTATATTTAACACCATTTAAATTGTTTTTAAGACAACAAAGGGCGTGTTGTCTTAGGGGTTGTTTTTAAGATAACAAATATCATTGTCTGTTATCTAACTTCCAGTTTGTCCTGTCCTAAT
Organism: Zanna intricata; assembly: GCA_010016005.3. Lineage (NCBI taxonomy): Eukaryota > Metazoa > Arthropoda > Insecta > Hemiptera > Fulgoridae > Zanna > Zanna intricata. The sequence goes on from JAAAKQ030490465.1 coordinate 8,929, forward strand.
TTAGACTGGAAATAAAGTACTAATGAAATATCGTTTATAAAACCTTACGATTGCTCAAAAAGCATATTTCAGCGATATGATTGGTCTTTTGCAATAAACAGTGAATAATTCAATTTTAATGTGCATAAATTAAGAAGATAAGTTACTTTGATTGCGGCTTTCTATAAGTTTGGTAATAAAAAGTGCTACACCGGAATTGGCAGTTTTGAAGTAACTTTTTTTTTGTAAAATTTATAGACTATGTAATTATTTTTCGTTCAAATTAAAATTAGACAAAAAAAAAATCCAGTCAATTTAATTAATAGGTAATTTCAGTGTAAAATTTATGAGAAAATCATAAACCAATCTGATCAAGTTTCAGTTGTGATGACGGTTAAATAATTATAGCTGATCAATTTACGTTGTTATTAGATGCACTCCAATTCGTGCCAACGTCCGTAACGGAGTGGTAACATCCCAGCCATTCATCTGGAATGTCCCGGATTCGAATCCCTGTCAGAAATTGCATTTTTCAATCGCGACAAAATTTCCATTCCATATTTTCACTACCAAACCTCAAGTTTTTGTGGTTAATTAATGATAGAATAATAAGTTTGAAATGCAAATAATTTTCATCATAACTTGTTCTAATTCCTTCATAAATCATAGCGTCATCTCTGGAAAAACATTCATCGGTTTACGCAACAAATAAATTTTTGAATTCTTACATAACATTACCGTTAACCATGATTTTAATAAGCCCATTCGTATCTGATCATTTAACATTTTACAGATGTTAAGGTATTAAATTCAAGAATAACACATGAAAAATGAAACGTATATTCTCGTTTTTTAAAGTTACAGTATTTTATATTTACAAATAATATTAATTTTAAATTAAAGCTTTTGTTTTTGTTAAGCTTCCTCATATCTTATTAACTTCAGCATAATAGATCGAGCTTTTAAAAGCCTAGCTTTTTTATAATTTTTTTTAATCTAAAATCCTTGTTGTAGTTTGATTTATAATGATTAACATTAATGTGGTTTCGTTAGATTACTGATTAGAATGTAGTTATTTGAGAAAAGGTTCGTTAATATAGAATTGTGTACGTTCCTCATCTACTGAACTAGTATTTATGAAAAACTTAACGTTGTCACTGCGGGACGCAGAGGTAATTCCAAGGCATCACTTGTAAATCTTCTGAGTTGGATTATTGACATATTGATACACTAAAGTACAGAATATGGCTATAGTGGAGGACGAAGTAACCCTCTAATCTCACACGAAATCGGCTGAGCTGTGCGTTTGTGTATCCAGTAGAACTATAAAAAGTAACACAGTTGTTAATCCCTTGCATTTTTCTTCCAAACTGTTAGCCGCTAAGGAAACTGCCTCTGACAGGTCATCTAGAAGTTGGGTGGTACTGTTGATTAACAATAGAAGTTTAGGTATATGTTCCGGTCGTTATGAAGAGCTTAAGTCTAAATTACATTTCATATTAATTGTACTTCCTGTAATCACTACTATACGTAATTACTGGGAAAGTATATTCTTGCCTGACAATTGTCCTGAACGAAATATGCGAACAACCATCTTTTAAGCGCTAGTGTAGATTGAAACGGTTACATTAATTACAAGTTGAGGGCTTCTAATGTGAGTGACTTGCGTACAAACGCAATACATGGCCTTAAGATTTTATTTCGTTATAATTTCAGATCAATATTTTCAAGGAAAGATTTAGATATAATTTCTAACTCAGCCGTAACCTTTTTACTGCTGAAATGAAATCGTAAAGAAATTAATTTGAAATTTCTAAAATAAATAAAAAAATGTCAATATCTGTACAATTAAAGATATTTAAATATATTTTATGTTAACATAAGATGATAATGAAAAAAATATTTTAAATGTAATATTGTTACATAAATCCTGATATATATGTATCTCCATAAAATGGTATATTATTTCAATCTTCTTTTACCTCCTGATTGTTGTAGTTTTAGTTTTAGAAACTGGCATAAATATCTAATTATAATAGTTATGATTATGGTTTTGCGTTACATATCTTTTATGCACGATAATTCTGATTCTTCAAGTTAACAACACTGGTCAGGTGTTACTGAACCCAGCTAGACCGCTGTTTTTTGGTTGTAGCATGGGTGTTGTTGTTGAGGGTTCGTTATGTGATATTAACAAATAGACTGTTTTTGTAATAGCTTTAATTCATCAAAATACCGTTGCGGAATTTACGTTCATGAATATTAGTTAACTGAAATTTACGCTTTATCGAAATTTGGATTTTGATACAATATTTATTTCTAATTCTATCCTAGTGAGGTTATGTAGCTCTCAAGTGTCTTCATAAAGCAGCTGTGATTTTAGATCTTTTTATTACCCTGCTAGTGACAGTTATTTATCATTATTTACAAGATTAATAATAATGAGTCAAAGTGAAGTTGAGCCATACATTGCGAGGTCTATTAAATTACTACTTTCAAATGATGAAGATTCTTGTGAGCAGTTGAGAGCAATACTAGAAGAATCCATTAGAATCAAGTACGGGGCTAGGAAAGCTCAAGCAGTGGCCAATTTAGCCGTTTCCAGTATTACAGTAAAACGGAAGACCTCAAGTTCTGTTAGTAAATTAGCATGTAATTTTTTGTCAGATGTATTTTTATGCATAATTTTTTCTGATTTTTATTTTATAATTTTGGAGTACTGTATTTATAATGTAAGGATTTTAGTAGGTTTTTTTTTATTTTCAGCAAGAAATAAATAAGAAGTTTTCTTGAAATGGTATTGTTTTATTATTTTTTTTAAAGTTTCTGAGAATGTTAATAGAATTTCATCCCAAAAATAGTATTTTTTGGCAAATAATTACAGCAATTTATTCATTAGGAGGAAAATATTTCTTATTATTATTTATTTATTTTATTCTATAGTTACGTTTACTGATAATTTTAGTTATTATTTTTTTTTTTTATTTATATAATAAAATTTTTATTACTGTCCTTTAAAATGTTCAGTTGCTAATGGAAATTTACAGCACTATTGTGAAGTGACTGAAATATAGTCCTAAAAATATCTTGCAATATTTTCAGTTGTTTAAAAAGTGATTGGGTGATGGGAAACTTGGGACAGTCAACAGGAAGGTCCTCTACCAGATACCAAGGGTCTTCAGGTTCTGACACCCACATAATGGAGAATCTGGTTAGGTCAAACCTACAACCATAATAACGTGGGAGAAGGGATGAAGGATTTGGAAAGGGGAGTGGGTAACAATGAAAATCTTCAATTTAATGACCATGACAATAAAGGGCCAGTTTACTGCTTGCTTTATCCAGGACTGTAAACACTTGTTAAGTGAAGGGAATAATTTAACAGAGCTGCAATAGTAGACAAGAGAAATGTCTAGATATTTTTCATCATGTTAAGACTCTTGCTTTGTCCAAATTGAATATAAAAATAATATATTTAACAATATTTTTACAATGTGAATATGCAATAGTGCTCTTATTTCATGAAATTATTTAAGTGTAAAAGAATACCTGGCTTATTATTGTATTTGATATATGTGGAACATTTATTTTATCTTAATTATTGGTCTAATTGTTAGCATTTAATTTTCAGTACTCTGATGAAGTGCCTTTCAGAAAAATAAGATCTGGTGATAGCTGTAAATCAAGTTCTAGTTCTCCAGCTCTAACTTTTGAAACAGAAAGTTCTGGTGGCGATAGTGAAGATCTAACCTTGGAAATATTAGAGGAAAATTTGTGTGTCATTTGCAGGTAAAAATTTGTTTGATTGAATGTGTGTAGTATTATTATGTCGGATTTGAATACTAAATTGTGGAGACCGGTGTTCTTTGGTGGTTGGGTTTCAATTAACCACACTTCTCAGGAGTAGTTGACCTGAGATTGTACAAGACTACACTTCATTCACATTCATACACATCATCCTCATTCAGAAGTAATACCTTACGGTAGTTCTGGAGGCTAAACAGATAAAGAGAGTATTATTACGATGTATCTTTCCTGTCATATTTTATTTACAACAAACCTGAGGTCTTCTAGTAGGAGGACCAGTCTAGCAGTTGAAGTCAGCAATATGATATTAGTTGAATGTGACTATTGGGAAATTGTTGCCACCATATTACAGTACTACTGTATAGGATGGCTATAATATAATTTCAAGTTATAGCCTTTTGCACATAATGTATTTTTCCAATGAAATACAATTTTATTGTAACAGCACAATGGCTGTTTCTTTGGTGTTCAGCAAACTCCAAATTTACATTTTCAACTATTTACAAATTCATTGTTTGCATCCAGTTAGGAAAATTGTATAGAATGAAATGGCAAATGCATTTTTGAATTTGAAATAACAGTCTAATGTTTATTCATGGTTCTTTCAATACTGCATTGAAAGAACCTAAGCAGTTTTATTATCATTATGTTCTTTTAATTTACAGTAGGATGAGATTAAGAAATAGATAAAAACTGGTGCATTGTATTGTACTATTATATTAGTGAAAACTTTATGTAATGAAACTGATTTCACTGTTATTACAATGTAGAAAAAATTCAGCAACTAAACCCTCCACTACTAAAAAGTACTTCAATTATTAATAATAACAATGTTATTTTTATCAATAACCAAAATGTTAGCAACTCATGACCTAAGCTAATTATATTAGTTAATATTTAATGGGATCTGTTTAGGAATGTTGTTGCAAGTTTTATATGTAATAATTATATCACATGATCCTTAGCAATTAGGTTTTATTTTATACTATTACACTGAAGTACATATTATATTATAGTTCACCTATTCAACCGACTGAGCAGTGACTTAACCCTTAAGATACAGTACACAATTGTTATCATTACTATAAATGATGTTTAAACCCCAATATGTAATGTCTAATTCAGGTATTAAATTTTTTATATTAAAAAAGTTAAACTTTTGTATTTAGCATAAGAATAGTTATGTTAAAATATATTTAAATAATGCTACTAGAAGATGACAGCATTGTTGTGGATGAAATATAAAATTCAGGTAATGAAATTAAAAGTATAGGATTTTTAAATGATTTGTTGAACTAGAAAGAATAGCCACTTTTAAATATAGGTGATAGTGGAAAAATAGATGTGTCAGTGATGGTCTATTAAAAAAATGTTGATTATGAATGACAACAAAATTATTGAAGTTATAATAAGTAAATATTAGATTAATATCTAATCAGCAATAATAAAGTGCAAGTGAAAAGTCAAAAATGAAAATAAAATACAGCACACAACGGTGTGATAGATTTCTAAGATCTGATATATTACTTGGCATAACAGCCTAATGATTTTCTACAGTCAAAGATCACAAGCTTTTTTTAAATATAAATAAATAGGAATTCACTGAAATCTGTAAGAATAATTTGCTGTTAATTTATGCTACTTATTTTATATTTAAAGTTAAAAGGGAAAAAACATATAAGTTATTTATTTGTTGTAAACAAAGAAGTTTCAGGAATAGAGATAACTCAACTAAGACATATTCTTTCATAGTTATTAACCGATTAAAATATGTCAAATTTTATTTGATATGTACTGAATCGTTCAATACAGCTGATTGCATATTTATCTGTGTATCACTTGTGAAATAATAATTCATGTTATTTTTTTGTAACAAATATTTTGGAGCTTCTCTTAAGGTTTCATTAATTGATACAGTGTAGTAACTAAGAGTTCTTTCGTGTATATTGTATCCTTTTCAAATTTTCTATAATGGAGTTAAGATAAAAAAGCATTGTTTTTGTAAACAGAGGTAATGGAGAAAAATTGTTTTATTTTGATATTTCTGTATAGCGAAATGATATATCTATAATGTCATAGTTGTCATTAAGATCTGTCTGGTGCATGAAATAATGTATGATATTAAATCATAAAGTGATGACTGAGACATGATATTGAGGAAGATGAATTATAAAATTTAAATATAAGGAATCGCTCTGTAACATTTTATTACAGAGTTCTGTAGTTCTGCAGAGTTGCAAGAGTTCTGAGTTGTTGCAGAGTTCTGCAAGTGTTGAAAACACTTGTTACAGAACTGTGTAACAAAATGTTACAGAGTGAATGTTATAGTTACTAAATGGTTTAAAAGAAATTAAGTAGCTGATTAAATTTATTCTTTTGTCATATACAATTATTCTATTGTACTATGTGGTGAATGTACAAAGTCTGGCTAGACCTTACCAAATTAGATTATTAAGTTGCATTGAAACGGTTTATTTTAATTAAACATATTACAATAACCTTTATAGTCCCAATAGTTATCTGTGCCCAGGAATTTTGAACTGTTATTTTATATCAGTTCTGTGTTAGTGTTGTAGTAACAGTTTGTGTTATTGTATATTAATTTTTGTTATGTATATTTTATCAGGAATGTTGGAACATCTCCACGGAACCGCATAGTTGAGTGCATGGACTGCCATAATTTGTATCATCAGAACTGTGCTACTCCACCAATAGATGCAGATGTAAATGATCCACGGTTTGTTTGGTATTGTAGCAGTTGTAGCAAGGGATCAAGTAAAATGGTAAATATAGTTTAGAGAACAATTTCAATCATTGACTAAAATGAAGCATCTAAAAGTATTAGATATTTTTTTCAAATAGTAAAAGTCTAAATTATGTCATAAAAGAAATAATTAATTACATAGAAAATGTTTAGTACTGCAGATGTAAATATAAAGGATAATGGAAAATGAACCCTCTTCAAATAGAATTGATTTCATATTTCAGTTTTTTCAAAGAACTATAATTTATATAAGTTTATTCACATAAATAGCAACATAGTGCTTTATAAAAGTAATATCTGACTCAAAATAATAAATTACAATTTAAAGTGAAGTAAAATCTAACCAATATCTAATGGGCAAGTTAGCAATGTTGAGGATAAACCTGATCAAAATAATGAAGTAATAATCCAAACATGATAAAAAATTTTGAAGTAATAGAAAAGGATAGAAAAGAAAATGTTAATAAATTTATTATCAAATAAATAATGTTATTATTTATGGTAAGAGTGTGATTTTTTTCTATTATTATGGAACGTTTACATATGTCAGATGATTTTTTAAATTCTGATTGTATAACCTTGTATAATATTTGTGTGGAAGAAGTTGCAGTTTACTCTTGAATCTGTAGTTTAGAATATAATTAAATTTTACAATTTTGTTTTTCTTATTAAACTAGCTGTAGGACATGCCTTCGCAGCTAGGCCCTCTGGGCAGGTTGCCTTGGTGAGTGGCATCTCAGAATGGGACTATTAGGTGTCCAAAATTTCTTGTCATCCCATGTGTAAAAATATATATATATTTTTTTAATAGTGAAAATTGATATAACGAAAGTTAAATTAGAAATTTAACTCTAGAAATTGATACTAATGAATTGGGATTTTCTGCTAGTGATCAATACATTCTGGTGCCTAAGTTTTAGTTATAGTTCATTATTTTATGAAGAAAAATAATCGCACAAATAAATAAAACATATGTAAAAAATAATTGTTAAAACACTACTCTTAAATTACTAAAAGGTAAAAAATAATTTTAGGACGGTATCTCAGAATGGGTTTGACAACAAGCTTTGATGGTGATATATAAGATTATGTGAAAGTCATAACTTCAAATTAAAAATTTGATGTTTTTGCCAATTTTTTCTTATGCGTGATGAATGGCTTAAGGTGAGATGCAAACATGCATAAGAAAAAATTGGCAAAAACATCAAATTTTTAATCTGAAGCTATGACTTTCACATAATCTTATATATCACCATCAAAGCTTGTTGTCAAATCCATTCTGAGATACTGTCCTAAAATTATTTTTACGTTTCAGTGTGTTTAATTTAAGAGTGGTGTTTTAAAATTTTTTTTTTTTTACTTATTTTTATTTTCTACTCTTTAGTGAATTTAATAAAAGAGTGTTTTTAAAAAAAAAAATCTTATTTTCTACTTTTTAATTTTCATAAGTTTATTCTTTACAGCTGCGCTAGCGCACAGGTTTGAGTGTATTAAGCAAAAGATTAGATAGTTACGTTTTACGGTGGGTACTGCAATCAAAACATAGAGCTAAACCATTTAATTTCTGAATAACCAAGATCCGGTCAATCAAGAGTGTACCCGATGCATTAGACAGTTAGTGCTCAACCTGCTAGAACATGTACTGTTTGAATCAAGAAAATCAGACAAGCGGTTGATGAGATATTATGGTGGCACCCCTCCCCAATTTCCGAATGGCACCCTGGGAAACTTGAAAATATCTTCTGATGGGTACCACTGGGATTAGACGGGATATTGTCAAGTTGTCAAGGAGGATTTAAAAAATTTTTCAGCGCACTAGGACCAACCATTTTCGAGATATTTGTGATTTTTGTCTGAAAATTCAGATCTGGGTAAAAAGTACCAAATCTTCCCAAAACTTTGATATATATCAATATATATATATGGAATATCGATATATCATAATATAACAAGTATACATATGACCACCACAAGACGTGTACTAACAAATCAGGATTTTCTGCTAGTGATTGGTACATTCTGGACCAATCACTAATCACTGTGTGCTAAGGGGGACGCACACAAAGACACACATACAAATGTCGTTTAGCAGAATAGGATAATACTTAAGTTTAAGTAAAATTATTATATTATTTTACTCATAGGAAACTAAATACATCAGTAAAAACAGATTTCCCACCCCTAGCTATACAAAGGTGCAGACAAACTGCCTTGCAAGCTGTCCAGTAACCAGACTTTTGCCAGTCTGAAATTTTCTTTTCTTGAATTATTCCTAATTATCAGTTATCGTGTCATTTACAACCATTTGGTTACTGTCACACTTGATCATGGTGCCCACCATGTTATCTTCATGGAGCAGACTACTTGCATTAGGCAATCTACTCTAAACTCTTCTTACCACTTTCATTGTAGAACTGTATAGCATATTCTGGGGTATCCTATTATCCACAGTATTTATAGCCCTTCCTTTCCCTCATCTTGGTTACTTTTCATTCAGAAAGAGGTATGAACTGAAACAGCCAAGACCAGTCAAAAACTAACAGTTTTCTTTCCCCGATTTCCTGCCTAGCCTGGGCTTAATCTCTTTGATCAAAGAGTACGTCCACCTTCCCTTGTAAGAAGCATCCCATTGTTCCTGCGATTTTCATAATAAGATATTTTCCACCTTTGTCTTCTTCTTACGCCCCACCCTCTCCCTAGTTATCAACTACAGTGGTGCTATATCAACTACCTTGAATACAGCTTCTCCTGATATCATTCTGTATCCTGTTATAATTCTAGGTGCTATTTGGCATTGCAGCCTTTCTAATAGATCTCTTGCATTTTTGACCTCCTGGACTCTCTCTCACACCTATCCAGAATGATCAAATCATGGTACACTTTCCAGCAGCTTTCTTCTTGACGATCTTGGCCCATCCACCATTCATCTTACATGGAGATGCAATATGAGGACTATTTTATCTCTGAAATATTTTTCCATAGAAGACACCATCATATTGATTTTTCAAAAGAGAAAAGGAAAGAAGTTGTAAGTTCCATAATAAAGTAAAAGCTTTGATGTAATGGAATTTAAGTAAAGGACCTGAGTACAGATATGTTGAATGTGGTGTCTACTATTCCAGCATTTTATTAGCATTTCCTTCTCTGTTTCCTAAAATTTTTGTGGATGCTACTTCATGAGATGTTTTGAATGTAGTAAAACCAACGTATCCTAAAGGGATGTCTTACCTAGAATATAATTTGTTTATTAAATCAAGTTGAAAATATTTCTCTGTTAGTACATTATAAAAGTAAATATGATTTGAGACCATTAACTGTTTTTATTTTGGTTTGTTTTTTCAGTCTTCATCATCGCTTCCTGCAACCAGTAGAGCTTCATCCAGTGGATCAAGTTCTACAAGTACTAGTGGTAATAACTCAAGTAGCAATACATCTAAAAGTTCTTCCTCAAAATCATCTTCGAGTTCATCTCGATCAAGTTCACAAAGTACAACCTACGCTATGGTGAACAAACCATTTGGAGGCAACAAATTTCGATTACTTAAATCAGTAAAAAGATAAATTATGTAATTTGTAAATTATGTTTGTGCACAGCAAACATTAGTCAAAAAGTAATGGACTTTCAGTCTATTTTTTTATTTTAAAAATGAATTTTTAAAATTATTCTGTGTCATGTAATCCCTTCTTTCTTTTTTTGTTTATTAATATACTGGAGGGCTCAGTATCTAATTCAGCAACTCCATAGTTTGTAATTATCCATTGCAGTTGAAAAACTTCCAAGGTATTTGGTATTTCCTCATTTAATTATCAAGAAAATTTATTTTTAGTATTTTATTCCTGCTTCAATCACATATTTACAATCTCAAACTGTTAGCTGAAATGAAATAATTTAATTTGAAATTTAGAGATTCCTCACTTTGAAACAAAGTTGTGGAAATTTTTATTTTTAAAACTAAAAGAAGTGAAGATTGCTGGACTTAAAAGTCCAGCATATGACAACTTGATGTTAACGTTATAATGTCATTAGCTTGTTCAGTTAAAGTTATATCTGTAATCCTCAAGAAAATTTAGCATTATTTACATTGAAAGGGAAAATTTTAACAAATACTGCAAAGTAAATTAAATAAAAATTTTACTAAAGAATAATCATTTATAAATAGTGGAAATTTATCCAAATATTATGTTACTGCTTATAACTTACTGAACTTATTGAGCTTTTAAATTATGTTTGTTATATATCAAATAAATTAATAAATATATATATATTTTTTTAAATGGCATAAGCTCATTAAAAAAAAAAATTAAATGATACAATCAAAGTTTAAATGCACAGAACTAATTATATATTTTTATCAATCTTCTTCCTTAATAACTGTTGCTATATCTTCATGAAAAAGAACACAGATAAAATATTGGAGTTCATTATCTTTTCAGTCTTTCCTGAAAGGCATATAGAGTAACTTCAAAACCCTCAGTTAGTTTTAAGTGATTTTAAATAAAGTAATTAAATAAAGTGATAGATGATACATAATAATACATCACATTGATCATGTCAATATAAGAACATAAATTATACAAGGGCTGTTCAAAAAGTAATGATAATAGGGACCCTGAGGTAAAATGTGTTGCGAAAGATGACAGCACTGAATACCATTGTATAACCTATTCTTATAGTCAACAATACAGTTAGTTTCAAGTTGACAAATATAGTGAGTAAACATATGTGGCGCTTCATGTAACGTGTGTTAAATATTCACCTACCATGTCCAGCATGGATAAAAAGTTAGAGCAACATTGTAATGTGAAATTTTTAGTGAAATTCGGGAAGAACCGAAAAGAAGCATATGAATTATTAACTAAGGTGTATGGTGAAGATGTTATGAACCAGGTGACTTTCTACAAGTAGTATAAAGCATTCGAGGACGATAGAGAGAGCATCGCTGATGAGCCACACGAGGGGCGACCTTCAACGTCTCGCACCGAGGTTCTACAGAATACAGCTGCCGCTATTATTTGCAAAGATCGACAAATGACCATTAGAGGGCTTGCCGCAGTCTTAGACATTTCAATTGGCAGCGCGTTTTCAATTGTGCACAATGATTTGGCCATGCAACGTGTATCAAGCAGATAGGTGCCGCGCCTGCTCAAACCAGAACAAATGCATCATCGTGTTTCCATGTGTCAAGACCTATTATCGCAGTTTGGTGGGGAAGCAAATGAATGATTTGGCTCCTTGCGACTTCTGGCTGTTCCCTGAACTCAAGTTCCCGCTCAGGGGACGGAAATTCAAGAACAATCATGAGGTCATCAAAGCTGTGGAGGCGCGCCGCAAGGAACTTGGAAAAGATGGCCTGGCGTTCATGTTCTAAAAGTGTCAGGAACGATGGCAAAAGTGTATTAGAACTGAGGGAGGTTGCTTCGAAAAAGAGCATATAAATTTGGAAGATTAAATAAATATTTTTTCTGTAGAGATTTTTTATCATTACTTTTTGAACAGTCTCCGTAAGATAAAAGTTAGATCTGATTAAAATATGTATTAATTATTGAAATATAAGTCCATGAAATAATGTTAATATAAATACATTAAATATAAAATATTTTTGATGTAGTAATTTTGTTTCTGTAAAATAAAATATTTAAATTGAATTTAAAATAAATTGAGGGAAGAATTTTAAAATGTTTAAATAATTTATTAAAAATGGCAATTAAAGCATAATAAGGCCCTTATTGTTAGCAAGGTATTTTGTTGAGTGTTTAGTAAAGGTTGCACATTAATAAATATAAACTCAAGAATAAATAAACATATTTAATTTTTCTAAATATAGGCATTCATGCTTATGGCTGCCAAACAGTGAACTGACAACCTATTTTTATATTTTTAAAGCCGGCCTCTGTAGCCGAGTGGTAGCGTCTCGGCTTTTCATCCGGAAGGTCCCGGGTTCGAATCCCGGTCAGGCATG
>JAAAKQ030490476.1:6390-19180 GCA_010016005.3 Zanna intricata
TTTTGAAAGAGATAAAGAAATTCCTTATTTTAAAACATAAAAGTTTCCACAATTTATTTTTGACCTAACATATTTATCACTCATGTTAAAAAACTTTCAGAAAGTAGATTTCAGCAACTTACCACTATCGAACTTGTGGTTGTAGATTTTTTAAATCCTTTTTCTGCACAAGTAGACATTACTGAACCTGGTAAATCTATAGAACTTCTTCAAGAAGAAACATAAAAAAATTGGAGAAGAAATTTCAGTTTATCAAAATGATATAATATTAAAATCTCAAGATACGGTTGAACATTTTTGAAGTTTAATTGACCATAAAAAGTATAATATTTTTAAAAAAGGAGCCTACAAAACTAAATACTGTTTTGGTTCCACTTACTTGTGTTAATCTTTATTTTCAACCATGAATATTGTAAAATCACAAATCAGATCTCAACTTACTAGTCTTGCCAGTTTTGCTGGTTGTTTACGAGTAGGATTGTTATCTTACACTCCCAATTTGAAAAAATAAGCAAATGAAATGCAGTATCAAATATTGCATTAATTCGACTTTTATAATAAATACTTTATTTTTTAATTCGATTGCGCCCGCCACTAATTTTTGCAATCCGAAATGGCCCCATATCACAAAAGTTTGAGAACCCCTGTTTTAAAGTCTTAAAAAATATATCAATTTACCTTTTTACTTCCTTTTACAAAGTAAAGGAGATATTGCGATCGCGAAAAAGTTCGGATTTCAACGGAAATATCCATTTTGACCATCTCTGAATCCATTTTGACTAGTTTCGGCGTGACGTCTGTACGCCGCAAAACTGTAAAAGGGATTAACTATAGGTTGAAACTTTGGATTTAGAACTGTTGTAAGATCTAATTGTGCACCTCCCTTTTGATTGCAACCGACTGAACGATAAGTGTCCAAAAAAATCCAAAATAAAAAAAAATGAATTTTGGACTTTTTATTAACTGCAGTCATGAGCCCTCATTGACAATTTTTCAACGATAAAGTGGTACTTTTTTCATAGGTACCAGAGTTATAGCCAAATGAAATTTTAATTAATGAAATATTTGGATCTTACAAGGAGAACGCACATTTGTACGGATCAGACTTCATCTCCTTTTTTCGTTTCTTTTTAACTTTTTTAAATTTATTATTTAACTTTTTTTGTTTTAAGTATATTGATTTATTAATAATTATTAAACCATGATTGTAAAAAAAATTTACTATTTTTAAATAATAACAATAAAAAAAAGAAGTTATTAATAAAATAAAATTTTATGTACTTTTCATTTAAAAAAAATGTGTATATGTAATTTAGTAGGCGTACAAGGATATCATGTGTTATCCATCTCAGAGTTTTTTGTATTCATATTCATATACATAAGAGATTATCGTATTCTAATTTTTTTTTTTTTTTTTATTAATTACATATCACATGGTCAAACCACTAGAATTTTTAACTTTTTTTTTTAGAAAAAATTGATTATTTTCGATATTCCTGAGGGTTTATTTTTTATTGAAAATATTTATTTATTTTCTAAATGAGATTAATCAAATACAAAGGGTTTTGAAAGTTAAGTGTTAATTATGTAATTAAGAGATAAAAAATACATCTATTTGTTTTTCAATTTAAAATCATGACTTGCTAATAAAAACCATTCTTCTGAAGCCAGGGTAGTTGATTAGTTGTAATAATCAGTTGGATTTTTCTGTAATTTCCTGTCTTTCTTTGCACAACACTTTTGTAATTACTATATTGTAGATATAGAATAAGAGTATATTCAGGAATAGATAAGCGTTCTTCCATATTGTGCCAGATAATTTACTTTGACAGTTTAAAAGTTTGAAAGTGGAATAGATAATGCATAACTATTAGCAAGGATTATTAAATATAAATGGAGATTTTGCATTTATTACAGGTACTAAATTATTAAATCAAATTAGTTTTCTTCAAATTTATTCGATAAAAAAAAGAATAAATAATTTAAAGAATTTATTCGTTAGAGTCAAACTATTATTACTAGAGAATTTTTTACGTTTAATAAAATACAATAAAACTCTTGCGCAAAAGACCAACTTTTCATTTCCTATGACCTGACTATTTCGCGGTCAGAAACGCACTGATTATCACAATACAACGTATTACATACGTTCGTTTAATGAACAGATCCTACACACAAGGATCAAGTTTCAACTCGCTTACCATTATGACTCACTGCATTAGCGCGTAAGAAAAAGACACCACTACACAATCAACGTAATCTCAAATTGAGGTTGTGTTGGCTGTTGTCGATCTTAAATTGAATGTAACTCAACAACGACTAAACTAATCTTCATAAAATTTTCAAATACACAATTTTTGATGTACTACTTATATACTTTTAGATGTACTGCATATTTAAATTTCATTGAAATTGATTAAATATTTTTTGAAAATTTTCGAGCCAAAAATTTTATACGAAAGGAAATTACATTTTAAGTAACTCGTATTTTTGTACTTGTCATACCTCAAAATGTAAAGAAAATTCAATTTCACCACCCAATCCCAATTCCACCGTGCGATCAAAAGTAATATTCTTTTCTTCAAAAAGTCGGTTAAAGGTGTATTCTTGGGAATTTCTAGTTAGGCTACCACATGATTGAATAAAGGCCTATTAATAATGTATTTCCAAACAAATATAATGACAAGTAACAAATATTTCGCTGTTTATTTAACATCAAGCTAATAATATTACTCTACTACAGTCATCAGTCTAATGTTTAGCCTTTCCTCTCCACTTTTTTATCACCAAATTCTACACAAAGCATTTGTAACACTGAAGAAGTGTCACGGTCAAGACTGTGGCTTAAGTGGACCGTCCTCTTATCTTCAGAACCATAAATTATTGAATAATAATGTATTTATTAGCCAGATAAACATTTAAATTGCGGAAATTAATGTTTATAAAACAAGTTGTTACTGTGTTGTCGTACCGGAACATTAGTAACACATGTTACTAATACTCCTCGAAATTTAATAATCATTATCGAGTATAATAAGCATTTCTTGTCGTTCTTAATAGGGATAGAGAGGCATACTGCCTTCTTCATTAAACCGAATATACAATTTTAAATCGGCTTGTAAACCCCATGGAGAAGTTTATTTGATTTTATTTTATCTTCTAAGTATTATATTTTCGTTCTCTTCAGCGCAAGAATTAGCTGCATAATGAAAATCACTACTCTTAGAGACAGTAATATCGTGTGTTTTCTTTGCCATTTCAGGTGGTTAAAAGTTCAAAGAAAGACGGATACTATTGTACATCAAAAAATTAATGAATCCTTTTTAAAATGAAAAAAGTACATTATGTACGACCCTGGGAAGTTCTTTTAATCACTAAGAAAAATGTTGTGACAATGAAATTTAATCGAATAAATACATAAATGTATGAAATATATTCCCTAATACTTGGAGTTAATCTAACAAATATTAAAAAAAATGAGAATTCATTACGGGATAAAAATATAACATTTATGAAAAAAAATTCTCATTTTGTGAATAAATAAATTATTCAAACTATATTATTACTATATTTCTAGGTTCAGAGATAACATTTAATTTTTATTTAAAAATCGTAATGCTCTATATTTCATTACTCCGATAAGATTTTTGTTTCATATGCGTGTTAGCCTATTATCGATATAAATTCTTATTATGTTATGCTAATCAAAAATAACTTCATACTTCATCTTTTCCAGTGCTGCTAGCTATATTGGCACGAATAAGTTTGCGATACTCCATTAGCTTAACAGAATAAACAATTTAAACCAATCAAAACATAATAAGATCAGTCGATGCAGAATCTCTGTTTATTAATGTATTTCTAATCACCAAGTTCGGAACTCATGTTCTTTATTATTACTACTTTCCGCTAAGAAGTAAATTTAAATTTCCCATTAACTTACATCATGTTCTGCAGAAAATATTAGTAACTATATACAGCAGATCAAATTAGGACTACCTAAGAGTAATGATTTTCATTATGCAGCTAATTCTTGCGCTGAAGAGAACGAAGATATAATACTTAGAAGATAAAATCAAATCTAATAAACATCTCCGTGGGCTTTACAGGCCGATTTAAAACTGTACATTCGGTTTAATGAAGAAAGCAATATGCCTCTCTATTCATATTAAGAACGACAAGAAATGCTTATATTAGATCAAATTAGAATATTTAGTTCTAGTAAATTAAATATTCCAATTTTCAATAGAGATATGATAAAAACATTATTATTTACCAAAACTTGAAAGGTTATTATTGTAATAAAAATATGTATAATTAAAGCGTTTGTTTTATCTTATTATACGGAATGGGAATTATCAGAAGGTCGTCTAGCTAAGTATAGGTAACAGAATGTACTCTCGGCAGCAGAGTTGTTATTTAGGAAAATAAAGAAAAAAATTATTTTAAATTAAAATAAGGAAATCAATTATTTCAAACGTAAGTGAATCATCGTGTAGAGTTACTAGGAAACCATATTTCCAGTATATATTTAATAATATTTGCGATTCTTCGTCAAACATCGTACATATATAAGAACTTTACCATCCTTTATTATTTATTTTGGCTCGGTTTTATTTTATGAGTAATAAGATAATTAGGAATACAAATATAATTTAAGTGCTACTGCAATCAAAAGCGTGTGTAGCCTTGTACACATTTGTATAATGAAGTTATTCCAGTATAAACGGGAAATTGAGACTTAGCCAATCGTAATTACAGAATGAATAGCAATAAATATTTTAATAACATTATTAATATTGCAATTAATAATTTCTTTCTTTTTTTTTGCGAATTTATTTTGTAATCAGGTTTTTTCCTCATTCAGAGATGATTAAAATAATTATTTAAATCAATTTAATATCTCTAAGACGGTTTTAGTTAAATAATTTCTTCTGAATGAAGTAACCGCTAATCAAATATTCTATTACAAGATTTTTATTATAATCAGTAGATTTAAGAGTTTACATAATTGGTGAAACCAGAAAATTTTTAATTAATTGATCTACTTAAATATCGATTTTGCTTGGTTCCAATTACACAATATTTTTCCGATTACACACTATTTTTTCCTAAATCCTTTTAACTAACTCTTAATACAAATAATCATTTCAAAATATTTATCATCCAGTTCATAATTAAACATGAAGCATTTTTATATAATTCCATTAATTATGCTTATTAACAAATTAATTATTTATTTCTTTATAAATTAAGTATTAATAAGAATTTTGTTTATATCTGAATAGTATTTTCTTTTTCATCAATGATTGATAGAAGTCCTCATCAATCTCACGGCACCACATAATCAATAACATATTTGAATTCAAAAGTTTCTATAACGGTTTGAATTTCTTTAAAGCATTTATAGGTAGTGCAAATTTTATTAATTCCTTATAAATAATCTCTTATCACAATTTATGTTACAATAATATAAAAAAAATAACACGGTTTTACTTTGTAGGATCAATAAAATTCGATTTTACGACTCCAATTTTGAATTCTTATTTTACGATTATGTTATACTTGTCACAGATTATATATTTATTAAAAAAGAAAAAAACCATTAATGCAAATAAAATTCAAAGTATTTGAGATAATAACTTACATAACCATTTTTTGTTATATCAAAATTAAAAAAAATATTAATTTCTAATATTATTTCAATTCAAAATACCATGAAATCGATTGAGTAGTAAGATATGAAACGTATTTTAAAATGAATTTAAATGACTCATATTTGTCCTACTTAATTAGTGTATCGTAATATTGCTATTATATTTTAATCAATGCACTGAAAAATGAAAATTCATCTGTTCAGTTTCTAGTGTATTAATGGAAAACTGTTTGTTCTAATTTATTCAAACTGGATGAATATAATGACAATCAATTAATTATTACGCGGATAGTAGGACATAAATTTAGGGTTTGTTTTACGTTTTAAACGAGAGTATAATTGATTTGGGTAAAAAATTTGTCGGAAAGGTTACTTTTAGCTTTTGAGGTAACATTTATATAATAAAAGAAATTTAAAAAGTTAATAAATAAAAAGAAAATGGTTTTTGTAGATTACAGAAAAGTTAGTCATGAAAGGGGGAAGATAAGAACGTAGATTTTATACCACTATTATAAAACGAATTAATAAGCTTTAAACTCATCACCAAACATGCAGTCGCTAAGTGAAATCAAATAAAATAAAACAGGGTTAAATACTTTATCTTCGACAAAAAAAAAAAATGGTAAAATTCTGGATTTTTGTAAAAAAATAATGATTTGTTTATTTCTGTCCTTTGTATAAATTGTTATAGGTAACTGAGTTTTACGATTGAAACAAATGTATTCGGTCTAGCCTGGGTAAAGCTCTAAAGACGTTTACGGAAGATTTGTCAAAAATCTTCTCGGAAAATAAACATCTTCAAAAATTCATATTTGATTACAGGTTGTAAGGGACGACAATAAAAATTCACAATTGGAAATTCTTGCTACAGATTTTAAAAACAGTTGTAGATAAAAAAAATTTCTAGATTTTTTCTTAAAGATTCACACTACGTATTTCTATTTTTCTTTTTCCTAATAGAATTAGATAAAATACCTCTACATGTATATTTTTTAAAATGCGGAAATGTTTGTTGACAATTAAATAATACAACAAAACATATGTCTGTAAATGTTGTATACAAAAATATAGTTGTTATGTAACAATAGATAGTGTTATTAAATGTTACGTTTATAACCGCATACAATTACTACTATGTACACATACTGTGTAGGTCAACAAA
Organism: Zanna intricata; assembly: GCA_010016005.3. Taxonomy (NCBI): domain Eukaryota; kingdom Metazoa; phylum Arthropoda; class Insecta; order Hemiptera; family Fulgoridae; genus Zanna; species Zanna intricata. The sequence goes on from JAAAKQ030490476.1 coordinate 13,209, forward strand.
AACTGCCTTGTTCTTTTAAATGTAACATAACTGCCCGTATTAACTAAAATACACTTCAAACATCCGTAACTAATTGTAGTTTCCTTCAAAAAATGTAAGAAAAAGTTAATAGGCATAACGAAACTAATGTAACAACAATAAGAGTATGTGTTGTTTTTTTTTTCATATTTTAGTAATAATAGTTGTAATACTACGATTTAATAATAACTGAGCAAATATTAATTCAAGAATTACTATATAAAGTATAAATATTACTTACTTTGGCCTTAAATTTCTAAATTTAATTTTTTGTAGTCGTATTTTATGAGTTTATGTAGAATTTGAATAGAATACGAGCATATACAGTATATTCCGTCACTCACTGTTAGCAAGTTTACATTTCTGTATAAGTATTTTTAAATTAGTAATGATGAAAAATTAACAACGAAAATTTTGTAATAGAAGACAATAGGGACTAATAACTTATTTGATCTGTTATCAGATTTTATCGGTTCTGATTGAACCTTACTCTTATATTGCCTATTGGAAGAAACAGACCGATCATGAAGTGAGTGATTATAAACTTAAGAGTAAAATTATAGGACAATATTACGATTACTTTTTAAGCGATTATAATTTTTTAAAAAATAAATAGAAATAAAATTTCAGCCACATATACGGCCGATCTCAATGCCAATCCCCAGAATCGTCATTATTTTCGTTGCAGAGCTGCATTCTATTAAAAAGGTCTTAAAAGATCAATCCGCATCCTGATATTCATAAAATACATCAACATTTAATTTGATACAAAACGGTTTTAAAAAATATTAAGTCGATATGCTACACCCCCGTCGCATTATAAATATAATTTTTATTAGATGTAATGTACTTAAATGTCACCAACAGTAATTTAGTGAGAGTGTTATATTCTTGGTAGAATTTTCCCGAATTTTAAGTTCTTTTAAAAAATTAAATTTTTAATTACAATAATTATTGTTTTTTTTCTTACCGTAATTACCATCCCAACTATACATTTTTAAAAAGATAATTTTATTAGAGACACACGTCGGACTAAGATAAAAAATCCTTGAACACGGTAAAATTCAGGAAGAATTCAGATTCCGATGTTGATAATGACGTTGTATGAGATAGATAGCACGTGTTCCGGGCATGGATGGTTGGCCACCATGATTGTTCTATTACTAGCTGTAGACTATAGCAGAAAATCCTCAGTAGACAGACGGACAGTTGAATATACCCGTTCTTATTTCTGTTTCTTCTACTCATTGTTAATATTTTACTTTATATATATATATAATTCATTGTTTGTGTCATGAGTTTTATTACCATCGCCACTGTCTGTTCACTTGACTTTTTGCTACTTTTTTTATCAAAGTTTATAATATTAAAATTTTCTTATAATCGTAAGGAACAAGTTTAATAGTTTTTATTTTAATGGTCGAGGTCTATTTATTTTTTGATTTTTGTTGTCAAGTAAAATCGTTGAAGCTGATGAATAACATTTTAATGCTATTTTACTATTTATGTTTCATTATTTTGTCGTAATTTTAGGTGAGATAAATATAATGTGAATTGTTTAATAAATTAGCTGACATATTTTAATTTTTCCTTGTAAATAAAAGTTCTGTGCAAAATTATAATCACTCACATCCTGACCGCCTATGTTTCTTCTAATAGGAAATTTAAGATTGAGGTTACCTCAATCAGCACATAAACTATTAATTCCTATTATATTATATTACATAATTTCCATTGTTAATTCTCCATAAATTTTTAATTTAAAAACACTTGCGTAGAAAAACACAAAGTTGCACTCACTGACTAACAGAATATAATGTGTACACATATTTAAATTCTACATATGCTCATAAAAATTACGAATACAAAATTAAAAAAAAAAAATTACAAAAATTAAATTACGTGAAAAAATCTTTCCTTGCAATTTAACTTTTTCCATGCAAAAGAACTGACTTCACTAGTTCAAATTTCAAAGCTAGATGTCATTTCATTTCTTTCAATTAAAAAGAAAATATTATAGCCGTATTCAGTTACGATAAAGATCCATTTTAATTTATGTCCCTTCCACAATTTCCAATGAATAATTGCTAGATTCAAATTCCTCGTAACAGTTAAGATCTGAATAATGTTGGAAAAGATAGAAATTTTTTTATGAAAGAAATGATCAAATAGTGTAATTAAAATATACATCAGAGAGAATTTCTTTAATAATCTGCTATAAATATGATGAAAACTTTAACTATGCCATGATTACTATTTCAAATTGGCTTTCTGTTACGAGGTTTCTTGCAAATAATTTCTTTTAGATAATTTTTATAAAACCGTTCGTAATTAAATAGAAATTTTTTTTCATTTCTCATTTGAAAGATAATTAAAGTTTTTGTAGTAAGTGCTGTGATATATTTTAATAAATTCTAATTACACAAATCTTGCACGTTTGTATATTATTGTCAGTTAGGTAATTTTTTATGGCAACAGTGTCATTATACAGATCTTTAACATACACCGTGAGCGTATATTACGTTGTAATTCTGTTTGTATTTCATGTTCTTATGTACGTGTATGGCCTAGAAATAAAATACAGTTTTATGTTACATTATTTGTCTATAATATATTTGTTTTTTAATTTAATAAACAAAATAATTTGTGAAAAGAAATATTCTAAATTGAATTTCTGTAATACCATTATTATACGGGTAAGAGTGTGTATATTATGTGTGTATGCTATATATAGTCAATAAAGTAGTTTCATAAAAATACTCGGTTACAAAATGCCATTACATTAATATATTTTCTACAGTGATGTACGGTACAATAAAGTATGATAATAAATTATTTACCATATTACATTATTTTATGGCATTCATTGACGTCTTATCTACCTTTAATTTGCAAAGGATTAATCGTAAAAATTGTAGTTCTAACAGAGATTGAAATATCTATGTCACCATTACAAAGTAAATTAGTTGTGTAATACTGCGTTCTAAATGAACAACTTCAAGCCGAGCAGAACGAGTGATGTACCGTCTCTTCGAGTCTTTAATATGAAGCAATACGTTAGTACTGCATCATACAACACATATAATTTTTTATTTGTTTTGTACAGACAAGTTTTGAAATCACGGTATCATGGTCTTTAGACGAAAACACTGTCAGTATGTAGGCAAATCCGTACAACGATAATAAATCACTTGCATTAAAAGTATGGTTAAAATAAATATATTCCGAAATTTTAATTTATTGATATATAAATTAAAATCAGTTCGGTTAACATATTTTAAAAATAAAAGATTTTTTCAAGTTTTAGTATTTTAAAACCGAATAACAAAATTTATAGAGTAGTAATAACTCCTAGCTTTAATTGTTACGAAAAAAGCTTATATTAGTACAAGAAAGTTTATTCTTGAGCTTGAAAAATACGTGAGCCTCAGTAAGGATATTAAAGAGGAAAAAACTTCTGTTCTAATAAATATTCCTATTCAGAATTCTTTTCAGATTATATTTTCCAGATCGGACTTGAAAAAGATAGACAAAAAGTATTTGGAAGGCCTTAATATTGAAATTATTCTTAATAGCATTCAAAGTACTAATTATTAAAAATTTTTAACAGCTAATTATACATTTTTTTTGTAACTAGATAAGTTACAAGTATTACCACAATACTTGTATTATGACAATTACGACAATTTAACGAAAATTGTCGTTACAAGTATTTACGACAATTTTTTTTAATAAGACAAATCAGTAGAATTTTTAGTTTAAAGAAAATTTAGAAAAAAAATTGAAAACTAGATAATATGTTTTAGTCAAAATCCACCAAAAAAATAAATAAATAAAACAATTTTATTTGTAATTGGCTGTAGTAATTAACTTTGTTGACTGCCGAATTTAATTTCCTAATCGATTTCAGTCATTCTAGAACAAAACACAAACATTTTCAAAAATAGAAATTTCAACTATTTTTTAATTTCTGATATCTGATTTCTAAGTTGAAATATTTCATAAAAAGCCACTAGATAAATGATAACTGTTCAGGAAAGAGATCAAATAATTGCAATCATTCCTTCAAAATACTCTTTATATAAGAAGTGAACGTTTGTTATAAGTATGTTTGACTTTATTAATAAACATTTCATACTCCTGACACAAATTTCGCTATATTCAAATAACCATTTTACTCTATTTAAAACAAAGAGTAACTTTTTTTAATAAAGTTATTACTAAATATTATTTATATATTTGTGTGTGTGTGTGTGTGTGTGTGTGTGTGTGTGTGTGTGTGTGTGTGCGCGTGCGCACACACACACACACACACACAGATACAGATCCTGGTATCTTTCTATCACTTATATCAGACATTACAAAAAAAGACTAACTTAAGTATTTAAATTACATTACAATTAACATTTTTCGTGCAGACTAAAAAGTACTTTCATAGTGCATGTATTTATAATTGCATAATATATTGCGAATCTCATAATGAATTCCATTACGAACTGTAACGTAAATAAAATCTTTGACCATTAATTTCTTCTTAACGAAAGAATCTTTTTAGAATCGTGGACAGCTATCCATTTATAGTAATAAGTGCTCTTCTCCTATAACTGGATCTGGTTACTTCTTGAAACCAGACTTTAATGACAGAACTGGTTTATTGTGTCATTCGCTACTTGATTAATATATATATATATATATATTAAATTAACAAGATTTAAAAATTCTTTAGATGTAATGTTAATATAATTCCTTAAAAAATTATGCTCTGAAAAAATGTATTAACACCACTCTTTCTCTATACCACTCCTCTTTCAGATTATTAGAATTGATTTACCTACCCGGTTCTATGAATTTAATAAAATATTTTCCTTTTTGATTAATTTGATCATTTAATAAAAATCTGTATTTTTAAACTATTTTTTCATTTAATATTTTAAACAAGCCTAATTTTTTCACACAGATAAAAGGAAATTCAAATATAGCTGGCAATAAACATAATATTTTTTTTTTACATCGATATGAAATAAATCAGTAGTTTCACGCAAAGTCTTTATATGACTTCTTCTTTTTTTTTATATCCTTACTCTTTATTTTGTGAAATATAAATTCCTAAAAGTTATTGTTTTTAAGAAGGTTTCATGAACTTTCTTTTTCAATAGTTAGCTTAATAATCGTACGAGTATATACAACTGTAACGCAACTAAGAATTTCTCTTTGTGAAGAGAGTAAGAGATGACTAGACTAAAGATTTAAATCTTCTAATAATCTTCTGAACTTGGCTTGGTCTATAAATTATTTCTTTCCTTTATAAATCACAATAAAATCTATGTTATTTATTTTAAAATTACTCAAATATGTATCTAGTATTTTTATTGTTAAGGTTTTACCCGTAAAAGATAGAACATAAGTTAATCGTAGTTACTTAAAACCCAGTTAAATTAGTACCTAACTCAACCAACATAATTTTGTAGAAATTCATATGTTACATTGACTTAGCTTGTTTTACATAAGAATTAAATACTTAACTGTATATAACAAGAGTGGAATTTATAAATACATACTCCTCTTGTCAAAGAACAATAATTATAAAACGTAAGTTATTAATTGTACTTCTTCAAAAGGCTATTTTATAGCAAATATAAATCAAATGAATTAAAAGAAAACGGAAGGAATTTCTAATTAGCATTATAATTGTGTATTTTATATATATATATAATGAGAAAACTGACATACTGCATAGGTATATTTCCTCATCAGAATAAAGAAAAATTTCATACAGACATAGATCTGGAAACGCTTCGTTAGCGAATTATGGCTAGCGAAAGATTTCGCCCGGAATTCAGCTCCCCCCCCCCAGAAAAATGAAATCGTACTAAAATTTTTAGGTAGTTAATTGAGGAGCGAAATTAATGGTCTCCTGAAAAGTTGAATAAAGCAGGTTTCAGAACTGTATCTCC
>JAAAKQ030490487.1:0-21435 GCA_010016005.3 Zanna intricata
GGAAACTTTTTTCTTATTTTTAGATATAGAATCCGTTTCCGAGAGATTGCCGTGCAGTTTTGATACACCTGTATATAAGAGCGTACGTATGTGTATAGCACTGACATCGTAATTTTTAGCAAACTTTTCCTTAACATTTCTTCCCATCTCTAAAAAATATACAAATTTTGATTTTTGTTTTTTCCTAACTCTTTTAATCTTTATTAATAATAGCTGGGAAAATTACGCAAAACCTAACCAGCTGTTTTTGAGTTTTGCCTGCCGAAAAGTTTCACCCTGATTTCTATTCTGTTAGTAACAGAATGCAATAATACAACATTTTGGTGATTAATCACGGTTAAAAAGTGATATAGTGTTGTTTTTAGTAGAAGATTTAAAAAAATATATATGTCTCAAAATTGTTCCTTTTTTTTATTTATTTATTTTTTTAAGAAAAGGCAAAAAAATATTTTTTAAAGGTTTAAACAATTTAAACTGTCAATAATAAATGACACTACGAAACAAAAAGTTCATATAGAACTTAATTCTGAGATTTTTTTACGTAATAAATGGAATAAAAATTAATACTAATTTTAAAAAAAGCAAGCTAATACAGAAACATCAGAATTTAATTAATTTATTACAATTACTTTATTTACAAATAAGCTGATTATTTTTTTATTTTCATTTATTTTTTTTTAATGATTATTAAAAAAAATATACTGAATTATATTAAAAATAGACTGAATTATATTATATAGAACTAGTCGGAATCACTGGCTAAACGAATCGGTTTTTTTTTTTCTAATGTGTCGGTTGCAATTTTTGCAACTAGTGAACAATAAGGCTTGTTGCCACAATAATGACTTGATTTTTTTTTTTGTTTTAAAATGCTATGGTTATTAATTAAAATGAAATGAAAAACAATGTAATGTTATTAAGTTGAGAAAAAACTTAATTCTTTTCAAATAAACATTAAACATATATTACATTACTCTTTAGCCTGATAAATAAAAAAAAACTTATTCAGCACACTGGAAGGTGTAAGTAGATTTCACCCGTGCTAAGTAGGGAATAAAAGCCGCCCTCTTTGGCGCGAGTGGTAGCGTCTCGGCCTTTCATCCGGAGGTCCCGTGTTCGAATCTCGGTCAGGCATGGCATTTTCACACTCGCTACACATTATTCATCTTCTTACTCTGATGTAATACCTAACGGTAGTTCCGGAGGTAGTGAATTGTTCACGAAGTGACCAATAAGCAACCACCTCCCACGGCTCAATGAGATGAACTAGTTAAGTTAGTTAGTTTTGCTAAGTTAGTTAGTTTTTTTTTTTTTTTTAGGTACCTAGGAGATTTAAATAAGGTGTAATCTTGTCCAGACTTAAGCCGACCATTTCTGAAATGTATGGTTAATTGAACCCCAACCATCAAAGTACACCGGTATCTACTGACTACTATTAAAATCTGTATAAAAGCAGTTAATTTTTACTAGGATTTGACTCTATATTTATAAACAAAAATACAATAAAAATATGAGATGACAATAAAACACCACCTATTGTAAACTCAGTAGAAACAAATTTAGAAGTTATTAGAGTACTTATTGTAATTTAAACTTTAAAGTAGAAAATTAATTTCTTTTTTTTAAATTAATCTCCAGATATCTAATATTATTTAAAACTTCATTAAAAGATTAATATTAATTCTGTAAAATTAATTACTTTTATTAAATTAAAAGAAAAAGAATTGATAAAAATGTATTTAAATGGGTCAGTAATAAATTGAGATTACAACCGTAAGCATACTTTACCTCATAGGATAAAATTGTGTAAGGTTTGTTATATTATGGAAATATTATTCCGGTTTAAATATTGCTATAGAAGAATTTTTGTTTGTTTTTGAAAAGGTAGTGCACGTTCGAAAAAAAAAAACACGATATCCTATTTTTTAATTAGATAATTTTGTCGGTATATATGGAATGCAAGACCTTACCTTATGTAAAATAAATTTTCGGATGGATGCATCGTTTACCAGAAGACTCTATTTCCTTCACCGACAGTACTGTATACCTTTTTGCTAGAGTAATATGCTTCAAGATGCCGTTACAAATTAAAATATTTTCTAGTGTAATTTATAAAAGTGATTTTACAAAAAGGAAGCTGCTGCTATGAGCCTTAAATATATGTCCAGTTGGACTATAAGACCGGTTTTGATAGTTCAGTAGTATAACAGTGAATTCTAATTGATAAAGGTTTTTGATTGGATCTCATTTTTCAAACAAAAATGTCATCTATAATTGAAAAAATGTAATGTGGACACCATATGATTTCCTTGTACGAAAACCCTAATAATACCATTATAAATTATAATTTTCAATTAAAATTATGTTTACCAAATCTTTACAATACACATATGTAATATTCCCTATTAAATTACATACACACATTTTTAAAAGTACATAAAATTTTATTTCACTAATAACTTCTGATTTTTTTTTTTATTATATAATTTTATTATTATTATTTATTGTAAAAGTTTTTTTTACAATCGCGGGTTGAAAATTATTAATAAATCAATAAATTTAAATAAAAAAAAAATTAAAAAAATAAATTAAAAAAAAATTTTTAAATGAGATAAAGTCAAATTCCAACCGATGTAAAATCGAAATATTTCATTAATAAAAATTTTATTCGTCTATTTCTCTGGAACCAATGAAAAACAAAAATAATTTTCCTTATGAATATTTATTGTGATCAATTGGCTAATTAATTTTTGTTTATTTTTACGGAAAATTTAAGCCATTTTTGGTATTTACATCTTTTTTACCATTCTTAATAATTGTTTTTGTTACTGAATTAATTGTTATTGTGCTACATGCTAATGTTGGTATCAACATGTCGCTTACTGAACAGGAGAGATTCACACATTAACGATGAGGGGCTTTGGCGATAGAATTAGATCAAATAATGGCGTTTGTCAATCGTTTAATGCAACATTTAATAATCGTAACCCTTGTTTGAAAGGTACAGCGACAAAAATTAACGAACGATTTGAAGAGACAGGGAGCATTAATAATAGGGGAAAATCAAGGAGGTCTAAATCTGCTAAAGATAATAATAAATCGTTAGAGATTATGCAATAATTTGTTGAGAATCCTCATTCTTCGACTCAACAGCAGCACGAGAACATAATATTAGGCGATTCGAACATTAGAAAGTGAAAATTCAGATAAACCCTTCAAAATTCGTTAAACTCCAGTTTAAACTTCTGACTCACTCTGTATTTATTCCAAGAAAAATTTTAGGAAAATCGGTTCGTCAATCCTGAGATATATAGCCAAAAGCAGTGTGACACACATATGTACGCAAATAAATAAATAAATATATTGTTTAGATAAAATAGTTAGGCCCTAAAACCAAAAAAATTTTAAAAAACCCGGTACCCATTTTTGACATCCACCATATTTTCCTGTTTAATATTCCCGGGAATACATCTGAGTTCGATGTTTTTTTGTACAATCTGTTGACAGCACACAAAAAAAAAATCGTCAAACGTTTAGAAAATACAGTTAAACAAATTTTTTTCAGTATAACAAACGAAAAGAGTCATGTAGATACTAACGAGAATTGTACATGAAGCCCCGTAAAGAAAAAGGTTAAAAATATATCTAAAAATAAAAGTTATACTATACAGTTTTCATTTTATTAAGTCAAAGAAATAAGTCGACTTCTGAAATACGTTAATAATAAAACTAAATTTTCGAAAAAAAGAGGCATTCGTAAAGAAAATAATTCAAATTTAAAATGCAGAAGGTAAACTAAAAAGTAAGTAGAATGACAGAGCATTTACCTGTTATACGAGTAACTACAGAATACCTTAATAATACTGGCAATGACCAACAACCGGGCAAAATACTAATAAACAATACATATAGTCAGAAATTTTATCCCTGAATAACGATAGGAAATTTAAAATTTATGAAACATATTTTAATGAAAGTATCCTACCCTACGAACATTAAATATTTATCTCTTCTAAATTTTGTTTAGCGGAGGAAATAATAATTCTATGATTGTCCCAGATTTATGCATATTTGTCTTACTTGAGATAAACTTAAATCTATCCTACAAAGGAGGCAGGGTTTTGATAGCCTGTTCGAGTGTGAGTTAAAGGACTTCATACTATTTTTAAGATAACTTTCCGCTTTCGATTTGGAAGTGTGTAAATCGAAAATGTAAAATTTCTTGTCTACACTTGTCAAAAATTTCTATTATTTATTTTTTTAATAATTAGTTATTTAATTTTAAATTCATATATTATTTCCCGTCAAAATAGCGCTATAGCAGAGCTATAACTCTACAAGGGAAAATACCACATTGCAATCCAATTTGGGTATATACGTTTATCACCGCATACTGATGTTTTGACAACTAAGGAATCCGAAAAAACAGATTGAAATTTTTCGGATATTAATGTTCGTATGTACGCGTGTGCTCGGTGTTGGCCTTTAAATCACCTTATATATCTAGAATCACTGGACCGATTTTGACCAAACTTGATCACATTACTTCTATAAATGAGACATCGATGCCACTAAATTTTCTATTTAAAAAGGTCTAGCGAGTGAGGCTGTAGAGCAAGGTCACTCTCGGGATCTCGAGATTTCCCCTAATTAAGACCATATCTTTCTTAGACACATTTGTTAACAATTAAAAAATAAAACGATTTGGAGGAAAAAAATGTATGCAAGATCGCACTCCCACTCCAAAAAATACTCTAAACTTTGTGATTGTTATGATGGTTGTTTTCCATTGCGGTTTCTTCTGTTGTTGTCTAATTATGCAAAAATATTACATACATACATATCTTGATCCCGTTCCAGCTACCGCCGGGTCTGGGTGTTAACTAAACCTCGCCATCTCTCACTGTCTTACCACCATTTCTCCTCCTCTACTTGCTGCCAATCGAATCCTCTCTCTTCTTCGCTCATCGTTACATCATCCTTCCATCGTATTCTGGTCGTCCTCTGGGTCTTCTTCCCTTTATTTTCAGCTCTTCCATTTTAAGCGACAGTCTCTCTTTTTTAATTCTCTTTACATGCCCATACCACCTCAAACACATTTCCTCTACCTTTTCTCTCATACTCATCAATATCAAATCATTCCTTATGTCTGAATTTCTTATTCTATCTCTCCTTGTTACACCTTTTATTGCCCTTAAGAACTTCATCTCCATTCCCTTTCTGTCATTTTCCACGATTCTGCTCCATAGAACATTATTGGTATGTAATAGGATTGGTACATCATTACTTTTGCTCTTTCTGGCACCTTCTTGTCCCACAATAAATGCTTAACGCTATAGTAAAAGCTGCCTCCTTTTTACAATCGTTTTTCTATTTCTGATGAGATATTCCCGTCATCCCTAATTTCACTTCCCAAATATTTAAAACTATTAACTACTTTCAGGCATTCTCCATCCAGTACCACATTTTGCTCCACTCCCTTTTCTTTCGCAACTATCAACATCTCACTCTCGCATATATATTAATCTTACTAAATTGGGAGCCCCAAATCCCAGTAAGCGGCAGGAGCCGAACAAAATTCATGCGTTTTTAATATTTTTCATCTTCCCCTATTTTTATTGTGCAATCAAGACCGCTTTAAAATATTTTTTTTTGTTATAAAATTGATTTTTGACTTGTACTTTGAGGGAAAAAGTAATAAATATGATCGTGTGAGGTATCAATTTAAACATTTTTAAAAGCGCTAAAAACGATTTTAATATTTAAAGTTGTTGAAATAGAAGCCTTTTTTTTTTTTTAGTAATACCAGATTTGAAATAGGTTTTAATTTCAAGTCACTATTATTATTATAACATGAGATTTTTTTAATATTTCATTAATATATTAATTATATTTTATTTATAAATAGCCGCGAGACGAGAAAATCCTACAACTGTGCAGTCACCTATTTTTTCTGTTGTGTTTTGTAATTATTCGTTATCTATTTTTTTAATTGTAAATATATAACTATTATAATATACATTTTTATTGATAATATTCTTTTGAATCAACGTTGATTATTGTATATAATTAGTATATCTATATTATTATTATAGTTTTCCTCTATTTTTAAAGTAATCCTAATTGAGATTTATAAATAATGTAAAAGTAAAAAAAAAAATCATATTCAAAATGTTTAAAATAAATAATCATAAATGTTTATGCTTTATGTTAATAAAAATAAAAGCGCGTAAAGATCAATCGTAAAATAATACGGAGGGAAAAAATAGGCAGAGTTTATTGTTATTACCCCATTACTTCATTTAAACAAATATACGAGTTTACATATAATTATTTATGTATTAAACAGAAAATTTATTAATTTTTAATTATAAAAACGTTAATGGAATAAAACCGCAAAATATTTACACGTTTTAAATGTTATAAATAATAAACAGCGATCGGTAGTTACGATCTAATATTGTAATAATTAAATATTATTACTCATAAAAACGTAAAATGAAAATTAAAAAATAATAATTCACCAACGAGATATAAAATTTTAAATGAAAATGGAATCGAATAAATCTGTTTTTGTTTACGTATTTATTAATCTATTTATTTATGGAAATATAGGTCGGAACGGGCAGGGGGTAATGGGGTATAATATGCGACGAGTTTTTTTTTATTAAAATTTTACTAGGGCTTTTAACCGAACTGAAATATGTATAAAAATGGAGGTCAGAATAAATATTTTAATAGGTAACTAACTCGTCTGAATTAATATAGGCGGGAGTGCAGGCGAAGGGATTAGCTAAAACCGTTAATATAAAACGGGAGCGCCGGCTCCGGCGCCAGCGCCACGGGTTCGGGGCGGTGGAAGTTGAAACGCTGTGTACGGTGATACGCAGAGTACTGTAAGGGTAAACGAGAGAGAGAGAGAGTGTGAGTGTGAGGAACGGTTAGGGATGTCGGAGGGGTGGCGGAAGAGGGTCGCAGTTGTATTTTATAGGGGTGAGTTCTAGAGTAATCGGCTGCAAACGAAGATATCATCGAAGCGCGTGCGAGACTCCATCCTAGCCGACGTAAAATTCCCCTTCGGCAGTTCGCGGGAAACTTTATCGTATCTGTGCGTACGTACGCACTAGTGTAAGTATATTTTTACGTGCTACGTAAATACGCACGCGTGTGTGTATGTGTTTAAACGGTTGCGCACGCAGCCCTACTTGTATTGACCCTACTTCTCCACAAGATGGTTGAAAAAATGGGTTCACAGACACATTCACGTAAATATATAAACTAACTGCATGAATACCAGTAAACAAACCAGATACACACGTTAATACGAACACATATAACACACATTGACAAATGAGCTATTTGAAAGCATATTAGAATGGTAAGATCACAATAAAAGAAGAAAAATCGTAATGTGTGTGTTTGTATATGTGCGCGCACATATATATATGTAAGCACGCAGGATGGGGGTTGTTCATTTGTTATTTGTTTAGTATAGTAAGATCATGGGAAAAATTTATAAAATTTAAAAAAAAATTAATAAAGAAAAAACTTATGTAAAATAAAAAAATCTGATGTGTATACTACATGAATTCCTTATATGAAAATCCAAAAATATAGAATTCTAAATAATAATTTTCAATTAAAAATTAATGATAAGATGTTTCACATATTTATTACACGTATACTCGTACATGTGTAATAATGTCTATTAAATTATTTATACACATTTTTAAAAGTCCATAAAATTTTATTTCACTAATAAATTCTGATTTTTTATTTTATATATATAATTGTTATTATCAGATATTATTGTTTTTAAATTTCTTCTTTCCGCTTTCTGAAGTTCTTCTATTTTGTCTTAGAATAATCAAAGATTGATTAGTATTTCACGAATAAATCCTATTTTAATAGTCTTAAAACTAAAAAAAACATGAATCCTGGCTGCTGAAATTTCCCCAAATTGTAAAATTTAATCCTTTTCCCTGTGATAAACTTGACAGTTATTACTATTTCTTTCTTTTGTTTAGACCAACAAAAGATCCTGTTAAATAGTATTCAATTTTCTGTCCTTCCATTATCTAATCTCTCTGTAATTCTTTCTTCTGTCTACTGTCCATGCTAGGCTTTTTAAGATGTTGTTTTTCTCTGGTAACTTAACTTCTTAAATCAATGTTTTGAAAAGAGAACTTTGTCCAGTGTACATGTTTTCTTGATTTCAATAATCACCTTCAGAGTCTATAGCAATTCCGATTACTTTTCCATTAAGTTTACAACATTTTTCAGAAAGCTAGTGATCTACAAAAGGTTTTATACTTCCCATTAAAAAAGATCGGTAACAGGATAACGTAAATAAAATAAATATATTTATTTATTATATATGTACATTATTACAAGCCGGCCTCCGTGGCGTGAGTGGTAGCGCCACGGCCTTTCATCCGGAGGTCCCGGGTTCTAGTCCCGGTCAGGCATGGCATTTTTCACACACGCTACAAGTCATTCATCTCATCCTCTGAAGATATACCTTAACGGTGGTTAAACAAAAAAAAAGAAAAAAAAAATTACCCATTATGTATTTATTATACATAAATCTGATATGAACATCACATGACTTCCTTGTACACTTATTAAATTACATATGCACATTTTTTTAAAATGAAAAATATACAACATTTTTATTTCATTAATAACTTCTGATATTTTATATATATATATTTATTTTTATTATTGAATTATTATTTATCGTAAATTTGTTTTTACAATTAGAAGCTAATAATTATTAATAAATCAATATAATTATATTATTTTTAAATGTTACAAAAAAAAAAGAAAGGCATCACAAGTCTGATTCGAACCGATGCGCCTTCTCTTTAAGGTCTAAAATATTTTATTAATTAAAATTTTATTTGGCTATCTCTGGAACCAGTGAAAATAAGTACCACTTATCGTTGCAGCTCTCTGCAACTAAGTGGTGAGCTACAATGCTAGTACTGCATCGTACTGCAGTACTAGCAGTACGATACTAGTACTGCAGTACTAAGCATTGGAAAGCTCTCAACGAGGGCTTATTACTGCCGTTAAGAAAAAGTTCAAAATCCAAATCTTTTTAGATTTTGGGCTGTTCAGTCGATTGTAATCAAAAGGGAAGGTCCACAACTAGACGTTACAACAGTACAAATCCAAAATTTCAACATTCTACGGCTAATCGTTTTTGGGTTATGCGAGATACAAACGTACATTTAGAAGTCATAACGAAACAGGTCAAAATGGATTGAAGGAGGGTCACAATGGATATTTCCGTTGAAATCTGAAAACCGAAATTGTTCGCGATCACAATACTTCCTTTATTTCGTACAAGGAATTAAAAAACAAAAGAAAGAAAAATAACCGTTTCAATACTAAGACATTCTATTAAAAACTGATAATTAATAACACAGGCACTCAATTCCATTCGACTTGCTTCAATAGAAGAGATTTACGTATGAGTATGTTCTCATTTTAACGTAACACCTAAAAGTCAGGCGCAATAAATGTTGAGAACTTGCTTAGAACGCTATGCGTACATTTATCGTCATATTAAAGACAATAAACAAAGAATAAATAATAATTCCGACTACTAATTACATATTGTCGTAGAATTAAGATATATAACCATGCAACCATACAATCTTGAATGTTTCATTTTTAATTTTCAATTTAGTGTTACTAAGGCCAAATAAAGGGGTCAATGAGGTGTTACGTTAGGACTACTAGAGAAAAATAAAAATTA
This sequence comes from Zanna intricata, assembly GCA_010016005.3. Taxonomy (NCBI): domain Eukaryota; kingdom Metazoa; phylum Arthropoda; class Insecta; order Hemiptera; family Fulgoridae; genus Zanna; species Zanna intricata. The sequence goes on from JAAAKQ030490487.1 coordinate 9,767, forward strand.
CTCAATAAATAACACATACTTTTTTCAAAGCATAACAGTTATCCACCATTTTTGGATTTTAAGAAAAAAAATTAATATGAAACTTTGATCAAAAAGTTCCTTCAGAGCCTTCGATTTAGTAAATTGAGAAATCTAGTTTAGTCAGTTAAACATATGCATATATTGGACACTGAAAAATTGTTTGTTTTTAACAAACCTAGGTAGAAAGTTCTACGTATTTTATGAAAATTCATACTTGTTAATTTGTCATAACAAACTTTTATCTCAACATGTAACACTTAACTATGACAAATATAATAAAATTAAACATCAAGGTTTCGTCAGTTTTTATAAGGATTACCATAAACTGTTTTCCACATCCTTATTTTTATGTTATTTATTGAAAGAAATAATCAAAATCAGAAAAAAATTGAAAAAATGTTTTTTATGATGGTTTTTTTGCCTTCATAATTATCTATCATATTTTATATAATGAATATATATATATATATATATATATATACAATAATATTATAATGAATATAAGATTCATTATAATATTAAATATTTTCTGTAAAACAGATTGTGCAATATTTATTTTCCGATATTATAATCAAATCACATGTTGCATTCGATGAGAATGAATTTTACCCAGAAAAGATGTTTTAAAACCATGTTCACGCTTCATCAAATATTTCAGGATAATTTTTTGTTATTTTAATAGTAATCAAAGAAGAAAGCTAATGAAATATCTAAAGAATATGCTCACGCCTGAGAGAAAACAAGAGTTTTCCACCGTTTTTCACAATTTATACATTACCATTCCCAGAATTGATTCATTCAATCGCAATAAAGCCTGATGCTTTTAAAAAACTATGATATTCTCACCGTGAATTCACCACAGAAACCTATTATACACTACAAAAATAAAATGTTATATAAACAATAACATATAATGAAAATTACAAACGGAATCTAAAGTTTTCTTTTTAAATATTTTAGCAGGGCATTCTTATTTACATTTGCTCGAAAGCCCATCATTTTAGCTTGATTTACGGCGCATATTTCACTAAAAAATGAACTTTGTTAAAATAGAAGTCGGAAAAAAAGTAAATTTTAAAAAATTTCTAAATTTCCCGGGAAATTCTGAAACTAATAAATATACACTAACAAATATTCCACGGAGTGTAAGCAAAAATAAAAAAACTTCCAGGACATTTCCAGTATTGAAATAAGTTTTTCAAATCTCACGTTTTACAGGACGGCTGATCTTGAAAATTTAAAATTTTCATGATTACACGTTCATTCGTCCCAGAAATAAAACCAAAATAGAAACAAAACACGTACATTAATACACAACATACACTTACGATATCTATATTTAATAAACGGATTATTCTAAATTAATATTGAAAAAATAATCAAAAAAGCTTCCTCATTACGGATAATAAGTATAAAATACATTACAATATCAGGTAGAAAATTACAGTTAATGTAACAACAACAAAACAATAAATAGACAATATTGTAAAATAATTCACTGGTCAACATAAAATTTGGAACTTTAAAGAGAATAGGTGTTCTGTGTAGTGTTTATATGCTGCATCCGAATATGTATTCCGAAACAACTTATCACGTAACGTTCTTAAGCTACAATTCCATAAATTTATTTGTTCCATCATTCGTGGAACAAACAATACAAATAAGTTAGTACGTGCTTTCTTTATCTGTTTCGCCTCCGGAACTACCGTAAGGTATTACTTCAGAGGATGAATGAGGATGAAGTGTAGTCTTGTACAAGTTACTACGTGCTGTATGTTTGCTTCATCACATCTGACTTATATGGTGATGCATGCTGCAGACATATGTTTGATACATAACAGTCCAACGATGTCATTTCATGTCAAACAGATATTTACAACCATGTCAGTGAATCAAGTAATGAATAATTCAACCGATGAAATTTTCTTCAGTGTGAGTTTAGCTGTTGGTATAACTTGCTGCTTTCTGTAGTTATAGTAGTAGTTCTATCATGCTTATATTATAAGAATTGTTTCATTATTTCATGCACCATGAAAAATTCAACGAAAACTAATATCGAAACTGCTGAAAACTTCTTAAAAACATTATTGGGACTGTCCCTTTCCCAAAGGGCTAAGATAAATCCTGGGCTTCACATGTAGCATGCATCAAGTGTTACGTTAAACTTATCCGGTGGTTACCTTTTGGGTATTTAGCATTTACCTTTTGGGATACCTATGATTTGGCGAGAGCCTAATAACCATTATGGCGACTGCAATTTTTACTTGACAAACGTTACCGGTTTCAATTTAATAAAAGCAGTATTGCATACCAAATGTTCGTTCAGTTATGAAACCAGTACTTCATGGTGTCGATTTAATGATATCGACCGCTCCCAATATCTTGAAAAGAAATTTCTGATTCCCCAGAAGACTCAACCAATGGATCCTTAACTTCAATAAATATTAATTACATTTCAGAACAATCAAATACTGAACCTCACTTCATCACACAAGCAGAACTGTGGAACCTAATTCGTGACTTGTATTTGTCGAAACGAAATGCAGAATTCCTAGGTTCATGTCTTAAAGAATAAAATTTATTATACAAGTATACTAAAATTTCAATATATAGAAATCTAAACGAAAATTTACTAAAATAGTTTAATTTGTTCCTGCCATGATGTTAGGGGCTAATGTCTGAAGTGGATACTGAATATGTAATGATCGGTGTTTATTTGTAGACTCATCAAAAAGAAACTTAAAGACAGTGTTGTTGCATAACTCGAATAAGTTTTCTTCAAAACTGGGAGTACATGCTGTTAAATATAATGAACACTTACGGCGAATCATCACTGATCTGAAAGCGACAGGGCTTCTGCTTGGTCTTCAGAACTGCTTTACAAAACATATGTGTTTTTGTGTTTACAGGATAATTGGGCTACAGATAAACACTCCGCAGTTAAAGACCGGAAAAAAATCAGTTTTCCTCCAGGAAGGAAAATGTTATGAATATTCCCCTTTTCGAAGAAGATCGTGTTATTTTACCACCATTACACAAAAAACTAGGCCGGATGAACAATTTTGTAAAAGCATTAGATAAAAATGGAGATGTCTTTAAATATTTAGTTGAGGTTTTTTCACAAATTAACATAGTGAAACCAAATTAAAAGAAAGAATATTCATCGGGCCACAAATAAGAAAACTAATTCATGACAATACATCCGACAACAGACTGAATGAAAGTCATTCAATGATGTCGTTACTAGTTTTCTTGAAAACAAAATATTGAAAACTACGATTGGCTAATAAATGAACACTTAGTGAACTACAAAAATGTAGGCTGCAGAATGTCACTGAAAAATTGATTTTTTATATTTTCATTTGGACTTTAAACTCGGGTGACATAAGTGACAAACAAGGAGAAAGGTTCCAACAAGATATATTGCAGATGGAACAACATTATCAACAGAGATGGAATGAATCTATGATGAGTGACTACTATTGAATGATAAAAAGAATTCACTGAACTCAAAAGGGAAATAAGAAAAAAGAAATTAAAATAAACGTAAATATCTAAAAAAATAAAGGTAGTAATTTTAATAAAATGTATTATTATATTTCTATTTTCTATTTCTTTTTTTTTTTTGTTTTTGTATGGGTGAACAACGTTAAAATCACCCGGAATAAAAAAAGGGGTAAATAATTATTTAAAGTAAGCTAAATCTAAAATAAAATGGAATAAAAAAAATTTTAAAACTAATCTAACTAAAAACTTACTACTAATATCACGGACAATTAAAAACTTAGAATACCAAAAAGGATTAGAAAAAAAATGTTACTTAAAGCCTAAAACTAATAACAAAAATAAAATAACATTAAAACTTAAAACTAATATCACAGCAATCTTATAATTATTATCACAGTCATCATACCGAAAGTAAAACAAAAACTAAATAAAACATAAAATACAGAATCCTGTAGGGGTGTAAAGGCCCCCCCTACGGATAACTAAAATAAATTATGACTACATAAAAATTATATCTTATCAAACATATTAATACTTTGTAGGAATACGAGTACCTGATCTACCATTTGCGTATCATTGCCTAGAATGCGGCGAAGGTTTCTCGCTAATTTAAATTTGCGACGTTAGGCCGCATAATGTACGCAGTCTATCAAGATATGACGTACATTTAACTGCGTGTTGCATCTTACACAGAGTGGTACATTTTCTCCTGACATAGGGTACCCGTGGGTAGCTCTCGTATGTCCTATACGCAATCGACAAAGGACCAATTCCTCCCGACGAATTTTTCTACATGAGGAATCCCATGGCAACACAGAATCTTTAATACAACGCAGCTTGTTATCAACTGTAGCCGTCCAACAGTCGTGTCACTTTGCGCGAAGAGTGAGTTTTATATAGTTTATAAAGTCGCATGTAGTAACACGGGTGGTAAAGGAAGGTTGACTACACGCATCCTTAGCTGTGGAATCTGCATGTTCATTTCCTGGAATCCCCACATGGCTAGGGATCCAACAGAAACTCACTTGTGTGTTGCGATGGTTCAACTGAGTGATTGTGTTATAAATTTCTAGGACGATAGGACGTCTGGGATACAAATTTTCTAGGACTTGGAGAGCACTGTACGAGTCGCTTCAAATAAGTATATTTCCACAATTAGAGTTAACTATATTCAGAGCCTTATTTATTGCGTGAAGTTCAACTGGAAAGAACACTTGTGATGCCAGGTAGGCCAAACATATATGTTCTATTGCTGACAACAAATGCGCAACCAACGGTTTCATCCTGTTTGGATCCATCTGTGTACATTATTGTGTCAGGATTTACATTGGAAACAATATCGTGAAAGCATTTCTGAAAGAAGATAGCAGATGTTGATTGCTTCTTGTATATGGTAAGATCAAAAATAAAATTTATACCGCTGATTCTCCACGGAGGATATGAACACTGAAATGCAGGAAAAACGGAAGATATGTCACCGTTTAAAATATTTAGTAACCGTCTGGCATGTACACCCATAGCTGCAGTATAACATGGGTGGTCTTCATATCTTTGAAAATTAGGATTCGAAAAAACTGCGGTAAAAGTCGGGTGATTCGGTTGTCTTTAAGACGGGACCAATATGATATTAGAAGTTGGTCACGTCTATCCCAAAGTGACGGTTCACAGCAATCGATAAGTATGCTGGTAACAGGGCTTGATCTAAAAGCGCCTGTAGCAAAAGCGCCTTGTTTTTATTATTTAAGGATTTTCTCAATATTTTAAAGGGTCATAACTAAAAATCTGAGGGTGATGAAGAAAAACTGATTTAATTTTAACTGAGGTTTTAGCTTCGACTGTGGAATTTCCTATCGATGAACATTCTCGATAATACATGGGAAAAAGAAGACACTGATACAGTGAGCAGATTGTTGGCTCTAAGCGTAGTTTCAGTTTACTAGATTATTAATATCGAAGTGAACCAGTGCATATCGTGCATAACCAGTTAATATCGAAGTGCACAAATTAAACTTGTGCGGATGGGTTCCGAGACTGCTTAATAAAAGTCATGAAGATACCAAATTTCGAGAATTTAAGAACTTAAAAAAATTACTAGATTAAAGGAGAGAAGTTTTGGACAGAATGGAGATGTAATAAGATTAGAGATAAGACGGCTTTGTCGTTTGAATGCAAGCGTCAAAGCATGAAATGGAAGCATCTTACTTTTCCAAACCTATTTATAAGCCGGTAAAATAATGCTAAGAATGTTTCATCACACTCAATTTTCTGCATTTTCTTTCGAAGAAGGATCATTAGCTAGTACTGCAGAGATATAATTGAAAATAGTACTGCAAGAAAAATTTAAACAGGTTACAGAAAAATTAATAATTCATTTTCAGAGAAGTGCTTATCCGTATACTGAACAATAACGTATGAAACCAATAAAAAATTAGACCGAAAGGAAAGTCTTCATTCAATTCTTTAAGAGTTTTTTTTTATTTTTTTAACCTTCGAGATCACCATTAGATATTGCTTCAGAAGATGAGATGAATGATTTGTAGCGTATGAAAGTGCCATGCCAGACCGGGATTCGAACTAGGGACATCAGTACGAAAGGCCGAGACGCGACTACTCGTGCCACGGAGACCGGCCCGTTAAAAGACCTAACCGCACTAGATATTTTTTTGTTCAGATATCTCTTGGAGTTGGTTTTCAAAGAAAAGACGAATTAACTGTACAAAGCTAGTTAATATTTCAAGACCAAAATTCCTTGCCAGCGAGAAAAAAATAAAAATCTCACAGCGAATTGTATAATTTCACACTTTTCCAGGTGTAAATAGTTTAATTATGTCGGAAAACAGCTAAGTTATTAATTTTTTCTAGAGAAAGCAGCTGTCATAATTGTTTAACCTTCTAAACAGGTTATATACAACCTTATTACATCCTTTTACGAAGTAAAGGAAGTATTGTGATTGCGAAAAATGTCGGTTTTCAAATTTCAACGGAAATATCCATTTTGACCATCCCTAAATCCATTTTGACTAGTTTCCGAATGACATCTGTACATATGTATGTACGTATCTCACATAACTTAAAAACGCCATAGGATGTTGAAATTTTGGATTTATGACTTTTGTAACATCCAGTTGGCACCTTCCCATTTGATTGTAATGGATTGAACCAAAAGTGTCTAAAAGAGCCCAAAATCCAAAAAAATTTGATTATGGATTTAATCTATTGTAGTAATAATCCGTCATTGAGAGCTTTTCAACGATATATCATAATAAGTGATACTTATTTTCGTTGGTTCCAGAGTGATAGCAAAATAAAATTTTCATTTATGAAATATTTGAATCATAAAAGGGTACACATCAGTTCGAATCAGACTTTTATCCTTATTTTTTAAGAATTTAAATAAATTGATTTATTAATAATTATTGAACTCTGATTGTAAAGTAATTTTTACGACAAGTAATAATTCAATAAGAAAAAAAAAAATTAGAAGTCATTAGTAAAATAACATTTTATCTATTCCTCATTAAAAAAAAAAAAAAAAAAAAAAAAAAAAAAAAAAAAAAAAAAAAAATGTTTATATGTAATTTAATAGGCGTACAAGGAAGTCATGTAGTGTCCACATCAGACTTTTATCGAAAGTATACACAAAAAAGCGCTATTTAATGCTTATTTCTAAAAGAATTTCAGATGTAATCTGATATGTAACGTAAATTCGTTTACTACCTCGTGTAACCACCTAATTTTGTAGTTAATATGTGGAAATAATCAAATGCTTCAAATATTACATCCGTGTTTCAGACCTCAAAACCAATACAGGATATTAAAGATGTGCACAAACTTCCGATGTCTAACCAAGAAGCCGACCCCGGTGTTCCACATAACCGGTGACGTAGACCGTAAAGTAAGGGTCATCATATAGAATTTTCGTTAAGATAGCCGTTGGCAAACGACGGGAGATGCGAGGAAGGAAATGATCATGGACGATGATTAAGAAGTGGAAAGAGGGGTGAAAATATCGATTCGTATAGAGGGGTATGTCGATAAATTAATCGCAACGGATTAGGCTTTAAGATACGCCTGTGGTGCGGTTATAATTTTTATATTATATGTGAGTAACAGTTGTGTTACTCACATTAATTGGAAACTATAAATTAATATCTGAAAAGAAATATTTTCTATTTACCGTATATTTCTTCTATATCATAAGCTAAACATTTTTTTCATCTTTTTCAACAGTCATTATCAAGGCATGAGTAAACGAGTAACATAAATGTTTAATCTTTAACAACTTGTATTTTTTTTTTTTTTTTTTTTTTTTTTTTTTACCTATCAGATGGCTAAACCTTCCTGTATTCCTCTAGGTTTACATTTTATTTATTCCCTCGGAAGAGAATCCTAGCTGAAAATTAAAAAAAAATATATATATTCTTTACTAAAATTATTTATTGTAAATTAACACATCAATAAAGATATATTATTTTACGTTTAAAAAAATATTTATGATTAAATAACAAATAAAAGACCCCCGATCATTAGATGTTTTTTATCTTTTATATGAAGCTCTGAAGCATCGATGCTCAGACAGTAAGATTTGATATGATTACAGTCCGCGAAAATTTTTTTTTCTTAGATGCCTGTATCGATTAATTCGGTCATTTTGCCCTATGAGAATGGAAACTTGCAGCGTATGAAAAATGCCATGCCTGACAGGGATTCAAACCCAGGACCCCCAGATGAAAGGTTGAGATGCTACCATTCCGCCACGGAGGTATTATAAACGAAGAGTGTGAAACTCATTAGATAGATGAAAAATTAAACATCGATGACATACGCATCGAGATTCAACTTGGATTCTTTTCTTTAAGTACGGATGGTAGTAAATAATAATAAATGTGATTTGAATTATGCACCTAAGGAAAAGCGACAAATGGAAAGATCAAAGAAAAATGGAAAAACTGATTTAGATTTAGGTAAGAGAAATAAATTTTGATTCTGTTAACGGGTAGATATTTTGGACTTGGAGATAATCGACTTGGAGATAACGTTCGATGTAGATCACTAAAAAAAAATGCGTCAGGACCTTATTCTCTGTTGGAATACTTGAAATGTAATTTCCTAATAATTAAACGAACATGTATTATTTGATATCGCCCATCACTATGTTTGGGTATAGATAGGGTATCTCGACACTATGTTTTTCACTTCCTTGTACGAAGTAAAGGAAGTATTAAGATCGCGAATAATTTTGGTTTTCAGATTTCAACGGAAATATCTATTTCGACCATCCCTGAATCCATTTTGACTAGTTTCAGCAAGTCGTCTGTATGTACCTACGTATCTCGCATAACTCAAAAATGATTAGCCGTAGAAAAATGAAATTTTGGATTTAGGACTTTATTAACATCTAGTTGTGCAGTTTCTGTTTTTATAACAATCAATTGGACCAAAAGTGTCCAAAAAAAAAAGCCCAAAAAATTCAAAACAAATTTTCATTTTAGATTTTTTAATAACTGCACAATAATAAGCCATCATAGAGAGCTTTTCAACTGCATATCATAAGTGGTGCTTATTTTCACTGGTCCCAGAGTTATGACAAATAAAAGTTTAATTACTGAAATATTTGGATTTTACAAGGGTACACGTCGGTTCGAATACTTTATCTTTTAACTAATTAACTTTTTTTAATTTTATTTTAATTTAAGTTATTGATTTATTAATAAGTATTAATTTTTAAATCGATAAATATAATCTTTTAATCAATAAATAATAATTCATAATAAGAATTTAAAAAAAAATTCTTTATTAAAGAATTGAAGGATCGTAACATACTTTCAAATGAAATAAGTTTAAATTAAGTGCAGTAAAAAAATTTTATGTAATTTAATAGGCGTACAAGGAAGTCATGAGATGTTCACATCAGATTTTTAAATTAGACTGTCTCGACCAAACGTTTCCTGAACGGATGTTTTACTAAGGAACAATTTAATGACAACCACTTTAATATGATTTGATACCTTGTGATTTTTCGTTCTGGGGGTTTATCAAAGAAGTGGTATTTTTTCAGATCAAATGATGCCTGTATAAATTGGGACAAAATTTTATTGAAAAAAAAATGTAATGATATGGTTGAATGTCACCACGAATCCGTAAAAGCAAAATAATAACACTTTGACGATTTCTTGTGATACTTATTAAACATGTAATAATAATAATAATGAAGAAATGTTATTGTTTATTCCTTTTATTTATTCCTTATTAATAATTGGGAAGATAAACTCTTAGCTCATTAGGTATAGTCTCTATGATAATATAATGAACAAACAATTATTATGTGTCTGATAAATAAAGATGTAAAATACAAACAAAATGTATGTATATATATATATATATATGTATATATATATATATATATATATATATGTATATATATATATTTATATGCATACGCACAAGTTTTGTTAATAATATAAAGGTTTTCATCGTTACTGAAGATGAGATGGCCTTTACAAAATATCAGTTAAATATCTTTGTAATATGCTAAGCCAGTTTTTAGTCTTATACGACTTTGAGTCGAATATCGTTAAAAGGGTTTCAAAGTTCTGAAGTACGCTTGTATGTATGTGTTATATGGATCGTACGTAAAAAAAAGTAAAAGAGAGAAAGAGAGAGCGATAGGTTAAGTTAAAAGGAAGGAGAAGGTGGTTTTTATCAGAGTAGGAGTGGTTAGAAATAAGGGAGAAACTCTGATGGGGAAAGAAAGAGAGGTTAGTATTAGTAATTGGCAGCCCCACGTTACTTTGAGGGTGTAGTTTTCTTTTGAGATATATGTACGCGTATAAGTGTGTGTATGTGCGAGTACAAAAACGCCTCGTGTGTAAAGAGAGAGCTGAGCGAAGCTTAAGCAGCAAGAAGAACCGAATGCGAGGCTTGCACCCGTTATGTTCCCTCTTTTCTATCCGGTAACCGTGCGTTCCCCTCCTGCACGGTACCGTTTTGTGTACATACACTACGTTCCCGCTTTCGTCGACGTCGTTGCTGCAAAGTCGAACTGCTGCTACCGCCGCCGTATGTACTCTGTACTGCTTTCACCAAATCTAATTTCGCTCCGTGTTATGCTCGGCTCTTGAAAGCTTACTGCTTGGAAAGTTTAGCGAGACAGAGATAGAATCGTACGGAAAAAGAGAGCGAGGAGACAGAGCAAGAGGGGGAGTTTTCCACCGCAAAACCGTCCGTGGTTACCTGTGTAGTGGAAGTTATACAAGAGTATATGAGCCAACATATATATAACTTGTAGATTCACAGGGTAAAAAGATACGCGCGCGGGCGTTTGTGTGGGAAAACGCGTGCGCTTTTGTCAAGTAGAATGAACGACTTCTTTATGTTCCTTCTTATACAATTATAAAGAAATACCGATTATCATTGTTTAAATTAAAGTTCTCTTTATTTGCATTTGTATATTTAATTCTGTTCCCTGTCCTCCGTCAAGACTTCGGTTTTACCGGATTTGTGGACTATATCCTACCGTAAAATATACAATATAAACAAAGAAGATAACCTTAAAATACAATCGCAGTTAATTATCCACTTATTTTATTAACAAAAATTGAATCTCTTTTATATATATGGTACTAGAACATTATTATACAAGTAAAAACAAAAAAAAACAAATTATTCGGGTTTCATTGTTATTTTCTCGTAGTTAATAGCGAAATATGAACTGCAAAAAAACATGAATACGATGCAGTACCGCTTAAAGCTCTATGGCTAAAGTATTCGAGCATCACCCTGCTTTCAAGAATAGGGTCTTTTTTTTTAAGAGAGAAAGATCCATCGCAAAGAGTGCGAAGATTACCGAATAGAATAGTACCATTGTATTAATTACACTCTGTGTGTTACGCATATCCCATAGTGAATATTTGATGAGTAAAGTTGTATAAGTCAAAATTGCGTTGCTGCGTGCAGCATTTATTAGAGGATATCTTTTCTCCTGACGATTTTCTCTCGATCGATTCGTATATGGCATTCATAGTCACATGGGTAGTTAGATTGATTATGGTAGGCGCGGAGTTACGTGCTTCCGCGTTGCGGTTATTTAGCTTTAGGGCTACGTGTAGGTCGACCTAAGCCTACGGCGAGGGCGATTTGCT
>JAAAKQ030490498.1:0-11479 GCA_010016005.3 Zanna intricata
GAAAAGTTGCCATCCTCTCTAGTAATCACTAGGTATTTCGGCTTAGCAAAATTCGGCACGTTCTTATAGAGAATTCTCTGTATTCTCTTTATTATTACAAAAATTATTAAATTAGATTTTTATGATCTTTTATGATTTAAAAAAAATAATAAATATGAAAATTATTTTGTAAATAAAAGTAATTTATTTATTCAGAAAACGCTATTAGCATTTCTGGAAAAGAAATCAAATATTTTATGGTTTCCTTTCTCCTGTTTATTATCTAAAAATTATTTCGTTAAGTCATAAATTTACTTATTTTATGAAATAAGTAAATTATTTCATAACATACATCTAATTAGTCAAACATTTAGGGCATCATGTAGTTTTTATGTAGTTGGATAGTTTGTTAATTTTTAACTTGTTTAAGCTACAGTAAGTAAAGTAAACTGACAGGGTATTACGTGAAATGAATATCAGCAAAGAGCAGTCAAGAGAACATTAGATAATACGCAAAATTGGAAGGTGCCACGGTTAAAATCATACTAGTGTTAATTTGCATCAGGTAACCCTATTAACGTGATAAGGTCTAAAAGCATCTCTTAATTTAAAGACGTGAAACTCTGCTTTAGGCGTTATTGCGCTGGGCGTTAAGATAATGTAACTACGTAAGGGAATAACTGTCATCAACTGTCCTTATGGGTACTGAAACTTTTTTTTTATTAACTTCTTTATTTAAAAAATGAAAACAGTGATCAATATTTTAATGAGATATTAATGTTTGAAAAGATAGATTTAACTTAATTAATTAACGTAATTCTTGTTCTCAGGATACTAAAATTTTTGGTTTTGTAAAACTGCTAACTTAAGAATTTTTAACAATTGGCTCCTTATTTTCTCCAAAAGTTATTTTAAAGTTAAGTTAAAAAATACCAATTTCTATGAAAGAGTTTTTTAAATTTATTTCATTAAATCCAAAAAGTTCTAGATTCGAATCCCAACTAATACTAATCAAGTAATGAAAATAAAATACATGTAAAATTAGCATGAAAAATTTCAATTTTTATTTTATGATTCTAAAATTTATTTAAAATTTTTCTATTTTATTTATTATTTTTTTTATGAAATAATTTTTTACAACCTGGTGGTCAAGTATTTAAAAAAAAAATGTTTAAATGAAAAATAATTAAAATACTACGATGTAGTAGAATTACGGGTCTAGCCATTGTTTTATCACAAATTAAATTGCATTTTCATAGAATTTTCCCGTTTTAGAATGCTTACTTTAATGCATGGTAAGTCTGTGTATGCTGTAGGCAGCATTGTAATCAAGAAGAAAATTCTTAACATTATTAATTTTAATTTCTTAACAGAAATTAGATTCTTAATGAGAATTCTTAACAGGTTTTATATCATGGGAAATTTCCAAATCTGACTGGAATTTGAACACAGAACAAACCAGATAAAATAAAATGCGATACTAGTCACCTTGGGGAATTGTTATGTTACTATTACAAAAGATAAATTTCAAAAAATAATAATAGATACGAGAATATACCGTGTAGTGGTAAAATTAACGTAGAAGGAAGTTTTAACATAAAAAATTTAAGTACAAGACTTATACATTAAAGTAAAAAATGAAAATTCCTGTTCTCGGTTGGTAATGGTGGAAGATAAATTTAAAAATCAATTTTTCACCCAAAGCGTAAGTTTAATGGTGAAGAATATTACCTTCTAATCAGAAATACTGTGTTCTAGTTTCAGTTTGTTTCTTTTGTTTTACTTAAAACCGTTTTTTTCTCTTTTCTGCAATTTCAGTTTATTTGTAATCAAACAACAAAAAGTAGTTGAGGTACACTTTTACACAAATGGCAGTGTAATACAGGTAATATTACATTCTCTTCTAGAATTATGTTTTCATTCTAATATTTACTATATGTAAATATTTGATGTTATAATATATGATTATTAGGAACTGACGTTGTGTAAAAGTAAATAAATATATGCCAGTATACTATAATCTGAAATTTCTTCTGAAACTAGTTCAGTACTGTTGTAAAAAATAATAATTTCTCATAATAATAATGTTAAAAGGCGCTTTGTTAGATCACAAAAAAAAACTTTATTTTTAGTTTTTTTAAAAGCACACGGAAAAATGCTAAAGCGTAGTACAATAATTCGTATATAAACATAAAATAAATAATTACAATAAAACTGGAAAACAATTATAAGAAAAAGATACACAATAACAAAAAAAAAAACAACATAAATAATTGTTTCGTGTCATAATTGGATTGCTTACTCATAACAACACTACCATTAATATTCTTAGTTGTTGATGTGTGCTCTTTGCCTTTTAAAAATTATATTACCACCTATTATTTTATATTGATGATCAATTGCTAGATTAAGGGATAAAATAATTATATTTGTATAACGTTATAAAACTTAACAAAGAGGTATAACATTAGTAATACGGGATAATACATGATTTTAGTATTTTACTCAAAAAAAAAAATATATATATATATAAAAAATTAGAAAAACGTTTTTGAAGCAAGTATGATCTTGAACCCAGATTACATAATGTTAAAAATTTTATTGATCATTTTATTTATTTTAGTTATGTTATATATTTCACAAAATTATTTTGTATTAATTTGTTGGTTATTAAAGTTGGTGTTTTTTTTTAATTTTTACAAAATAAATTTATTTTTTTTAATGGAAATCATTTTAATTTTATAAATTTATTTATTATACCTTATTATTCTGTGCTTAAAAATAATCGTACTCATACTTTTTTAAGTCTTTTAATTTCTGTTAACTTCTTTTAGGACTATCAATTCTTGGAATTATAATCGCTTGATAATTAAAGTGAACGAAATATTAAAAAGGCAAAAATTCAAGATCTAAAAAAAATTATAAGACTAAATTGAAACTGCATTTTAGTTTACTTTCGCAGTTAAATTTAAAGAAGTTGGGAAAAAATCTATATACTGTACATTAATTCAGTGACTAGTTCTTTGCCGGCCTCCATGGCGCGAGTGGTAGCGTCTCGGCCTTTCATCCCGGAGGTCCCGGGCTCGAATCCCCCGGTCAGGCATGGCATTTTTCACACACGCTACAATTCATTCATCTCATCCTCTGATGATATACCTTAACGGTGATTCCGGTGGTAAAAAAAAGAAGTTCTTATAGGGTAATTTTACAAGCTGATAATGATTCACTAGTGTATTTATGAGTAATTTATTTATGTTACTTTTATTAAATTCAAATAAGATTTATAAACACATGATTAAAGTAATTATAAGTTAAGTATTAGAATATTTCATTAAATATTAGAATATTTTATTTATCCTTCATTTTCCATTTACAAATATTCGTTTTGTTTGTAAAAATTGATATAAATAACCCATACAATTTTCGTATTCACATTTATGACGATAAAAGAAGTAGTATAACAACAAAGAAATAGCAAAAGTACAGTTCACATCTCAGAGTAATGTAATGACAACGAAGGTAGCGTATTACGAACTGAAAGCTCGTTTTCTCTAAAGTAGTAAGACTGCAACATGTTACGAGGTAACGCCACTGCGCCATGAGTTCCATTAAGGTGTGATGCATGGCGAACAGTAAAAACAGTGACGCTTGTCCTTTACTGTAACACAAGCCCTTCGTTCGTGATGAAACACTGGAAACAGCAGTGCAATAAAACACAAATATTATAGTCATAATGTTTATTGTGGGAAATATCCTGTTTTTATTAACCCGTACTTGTAACATTAAAATGAAGTGTAGAGTAAATTTTAAAATTTATTAAATACTGAAAGTAATAAAGTTTAAACGATTAATTATAAAATTATAAATTTTTGAAATGATTTCCAACCTCATTTTATTGTTTATTACTCTAAATGTCCTGTACAGGGTTTTATTATTAAATCGTAATAAAAATAAATGTATTTTTACTTTAATAAAAATTTGTGCTCTTATAATTTTAATTTATTCTTGTATGTTTTTTGGTATGTGTGTATTATTTGATTGTAATTTTTATTTTATTTCTGTATTAGAAAATTATTTACTTAAAGTTAATTTATTTTTTAATGATTATTCACTGCTCCTCTCTTTATCTGTTTAGCCTCCGGAACTACCGTAAGGTATTACTTTAGAGGATTAATGAAGATGATGTGTATGAATGTGAATGAAGTATAGTCTTGTACAATCTCAGGTCGACCACTCCTGAGAAGTGTGGTTAATTGAAATCTAACCACCAAAGAATACCGGTATCCACGACCTAGTATTCAAATCCGTATAAAAATTTTATCTTTACTACTATTCATTGCTCTTAGAAAAATGTAACTTAACTACTACTTTGAATCATCTGAAGAGAACATTTACTTTTATGTAAAGAATATTTATTATTTTTTTTATGTTTAAATCAGTCACAAAATATAAATGAATTCACATCATCAGTAATCCTTTCTCTCATATCTGAGAGATGATGATCCGATTCATATCTCGCCGATAATTTCCCACCATACCTCAAGATCCTCCCCATTCAAATCAACGTGCCTAATGTTTCTCTAGCCGTCTTTTCAATTCGGTCCAATCATCTTTTTGGCGGTCTTTTTCGTGACCTGCTACCCTCGTTTTTTGCCACCAAAATGCATCATATTTATTTATGCATCATCACATCGTGAATAAATAAAGGTATGAAAAACCTTTTTTGTTTTATTAAAATATCTTTCTTCAATTTAAATTTTGTACGTCATAAATAACTAAACAAAGTAATTAAAAAATTTCCGTTTTGTAAAATTTAATTCTGTTTAAGGTTTATTTTAAAATTAAATATTCCGTATTATTAAATAATTTAAAATAATGTACCAGACTGTAACAGTATGTGACTAGCACAAACTCCGTCGGAGGAAAACTAGTTAAACTGTGCCCCACTAAATGGGTTAAATATGCTCTATTATAATGTTAACTATACAAAGCTACTAAATTCTTGAGATACTGTAATAATAAAAGAAAAAAAAACAATTAATTACTTATCACTTTAATTATATTTTTTATCTGTATACTACTAGTTATTTAAATATTTATATTAATATAAATAATTAATGATTTCAGTAACTACTGACGTCCATTCCAATAACTATCAGGATTCGAGATTGTGTACAAACTACTGGATAGTCTAGGATGGGCAAAGTATCGATTCGGAATACTCATAAGGAAAACATTTATCAAGACTTAATTACATTTTCCCCTTCCCTTGATCTGATCTTTTATTGAAGACTCAGAAATGAGACTGAGTTTGGCCACAAAGCTTTTTAATAACATTTGTTTGTTTGAATAATAGTAGTCTGTTTATACCAAGATTCCAAGACATGTCATTTCAAATCATTCATGAGTATTAGTAGGAAAATACAGAAAATTATTATAATAAATTTTTAGAGTACGATAATTATTTTCAATTAATTTCTTTCACTGTCATTTTATTTTCAATAAAGATGACTTTTATGGAAAACATTCTTTGTTTATAAACCTGCTTGTACTGGAAACTTATTTTGAAAAATTATATTTATATCTTTCAAATTTTTTTTAAACAATGTTATAAAACCTTAAAATTTTAAGTTGTAACTTCTACAATTTCTATTCACAGCTATTTGTTTGTTTTGTTGCTGGGAGGTGTCATCTTTGAAATAGAATAAGAAGTCCGATTAGTCTCTAGTTTATTAGGGGTCGATCTAGAATGTTTCTTTAGAACGACTTCGATAATTACGGATTTAATGCAGTATTTATCAGTCGTCTGTCAGCTTATATAGTTCCTTTCACTAATATGCTATTAATATATTCTAGCACCTTTAATAACAATTATATGCCATTATTTAATAATGAAAAATTTTTGTCAAGTATCTCTATAAAATATATTACAGAATCTCCAATTACTATTCGACTCTGCATTCTCATTGATTTTCGTAAACTTTCTTCTTTACTCTGATGTCAGATATAGTTGTTTCAATGAATGTTAAAAAAACCTAACGAGATCAAAACATAGTTATCATATTTAAAAATTGAAATGGTTCGTTCCCTTAAAAAGTTTAACTTTTTCTTTCATTGTTCTAATCTATCTGTTTTGTTAGTTGTTAATCAGGTAATTTGTTAAAACCGAAATGCTTTCTAAATTTATCAAAAATTTTCCACTAGAAAGTAAAATAATTAAAAAGAAGAAAAACAATCATAATAATTATTATTGTTAATAATATTAGATAAATAATGAAGTTATTGTAATGATTTGAAACTGTTTATTTGCTGTCTAATAGTTTAACTCAAATATTTCTACGATATTTAATGTACGATTAGAGCCAAACAAAGTTTCAATGATGGAGAATGTACTTAAGTGTGTGCTAAAAAGAAGAAAAGAACTAATTACAATACCTATTAATTGTACGCTTCTGAAGAGGATACTAAAGGTGTTGATTACAGAATATCAACAGCTAATGAGTACTTTAGAGATATTAACAAACTTGTCACCAAACCCTCTTCATCTCTTAGAGTTTGCTTGTACGATCCAGATGTCGACATTACACACTGAACAGGTGATTTTACCTAAAAAAAAAAACGGTTGTTAATGCCTACCAATAAAAAATACTACATTTTTATCTTTCTAAATAAAAATTAAAGAAAAAATAAAATATTCTTTTTCTAAATAATATAGAAGAAAAGTAAAATTATTTGTAACTATAAAAGTTATAATTTACTTCAAAACTAATTTGAAGTAAGCCGTGGTTAATTCTAGACATCATTTTACACTCAGTATTAATAGTTTTATCGCCATTTTTATAAGGCCTGTAGTTATTTTAATTTCTATCAAGATAAAATTTTCTTGGATTAGAAAACTTTCTCTCAGAGCTTCATAATTTTAAGAGTATATTGTTAGGGTGCTTCAGGATCCCAAACTAATGTTAAAATTTTCTTCCGATATCGACATGTTACAACAATTCTGCTAGATACTTCCTCTTCATATACCTGTATGCTATATCATATTATTTATGAGGTAAGAAATGAGCACACACCCACACAGCACTTTTTCTTTTTTACAGCTCAGCCTTATGATGTGTATCAAACCACAATGAAGTGAGTTAAATTTTAAGTTATGTTGATAGAGTTTTGAATTTCATTAATTTTGAACTATTTCAATGACAGATTGATCGCTTTAGACAGTCTTGAGAGACTTTTATAGGTAACCCATACGTATTTTTGCTCAAGCTACAATACGCAAACGTTTTCTGCTCTTTTACTTTTTCATTTCTCGTAAAGTTTTCCTTCCAATAAATTATAATATAGCGCTTGATAATTCATGCTAAATCATCAAATCTCTATATGAAGAGATCATGTTTAGTTTTTTTTTTTTTTTGTGGTGGAATGAATGTTGAAGTAAGTTCGGAGACTTAGTTATTACGTCCATGATTTATTAAGGAGAGTACCTTTCAGAAAGCTATTTTCGTAAATTCATAAACACAATTACAAAGTATTTAGCAGAACAGGAAAGAAAATTCTAAAACCAAAATTCTGAAGTCAGTTAAAAAATTAAATTCTGGATTTTTGTATTTTGTATTCACCTGAAAATCTTATTCTAAATCTAGTCTGACCCTCGGACGCTTAACTTATTCGCAAAGATTCATAACGTTAGGATTTTCCTTCCCATAAAACATCACAAAGATTTTCATAGGAAAGGCAAAACTGCAGAGTTTAACTTTAAATATTAGGGTTTAAACATGGATTTTTCGCTACCCTAAAACAAATAGTTAAAAATTTTTTTGGGGTTATTAATAGCTGTTTATTTTTAGTAATACACGATACAAATTGTAATAATTTTCTATCGTTATAAAACTATTGTCAAGCTTTAAATCTTCTTATGTTCCAATCACTGTTGACTACATCAAGTTTGTTTCCATTTATGATCTTTATTTAATTCAATGTTCTCATATAGCGACTTTTTCCTTATAATTTTGTAAACGATTAGATATGAACTTTCGTATGTAAGCTATTTGTTGTAATATATATTTTTTCGGCAATAATGTAATAATGAAGCATAAATTTCTTAACTAATTTCTTAAATTAGAAATCTGTCTACTTATTACTCATATAATATGTATCTAACACGACTAATTGCTAATATATACTAATGCATTTTTGCAAATTATGTTTAACCAGGTACTAAATACCATTGTCATAAGTTTAATCGAGAATGTCAAAGACAAAATTATAACAACGTGGTTTATCGTCATCTTAAATTGCGTGCACCAACTAAATTTTGTGTGCTTGAAGTTTAGGCGCTTGTGTAAAACCATTACAATTGTCGATTCTGGTATTCCCAGTTCTAAACTCGCACATCGATTTATCCGGACTTAAGTGAAAATTCTCTCTTACTCGATCCATAACTTCCTAGGAGAGGAGAGGTATGCCAGCACCTTTTTTGTGTACAACAATTCGTGTATCCTTAAACTTCTGATGGCAATTTTAATAGAGTCTTTACTAGAAAGATCTCAGCCGTATTCTAGACGAAAAAGTCTACGGAACAGAAATAACAAAACTGCACTCATGAATCCACAGTACGCACAGTGATCTTTCCTGCACACTATTGACAATGAATTGCGAATGTAATAGCAACTCTTGAGTCAAAATCCAGTAGCTATTGCACCCCTATTTTATGCTTAAGCTTCTAATTATATATTTCTTCATAATTCTTCGATAGAAACGACAGCCATTTAGTCCAAATATCATCTTCCGTACTTGGCTAAATCGTTTTTTATTTGCAACATCAGATTATGATTTATTATGAAAAGCATTTGATTGATAACTACGAATATTACTGTAGTTGAAGTTTCCATACTACATAAATTAGTC
The DNA here is from genome assembly GCA_010016005.3 of Zanna intricata. Lineage (NCBI taxonomy): Eukaryota > Metazoa > Arthropoda > Insecta > Hemiptera > Fulgoridae > Zanna > Zanna intricata. The sequence continues at coordinate 8,887 of JAAAKQ030490498.1, forward strand.
TTATCTTCGAAATCCTTTTCAGTCACCGGAGTAATTTCGGTACTCATTGTCGAAGTAAAAAAATCCCTTATATAAACATTCTGTATCGCAAAAATATCATCGTAGAGTAGTTCTAAAAGTAAAATGGATGCAAACTTTTTTGTTCGAATGTTCCAGCCCTAAAGTGTGTCCTATTTTTCAATCAGGACAGAATGTGGATTGATTTTATTAGGTTCTCTGAACCGTAATCCCATTGCTCTTCCGAACCCATACGGATTTTAATCAAGGAATTATTTCGATGGGGATAAGATGCATGAGCTAGTATTAAACGTTGACCGAAGAATTTCATCAAACACTTTAACAGATTCTTACTTTCAATTTTATGAATGCCCTATTAATTCAATAAATATATAATATATATCGCGATTATTTTGACCGAGGTAAAACGCTGATCCTAAGTGACTGGATCACATCTTAAACGCTTTTTAGTGACGTCTAAGATGTTTTGTTTTAGAAACGTAATGACAACATATTCGTTATATTGTATATCATAATATCGAGACATCTTTATATTGTAGGACAAGTCGAGTATTTTAAAAAGTTCTGCGCTTCACAACGAGGTGTTTTCATTAATTGCCGGGTCTCGTTGTTTAATTCAACGTTTGTCAGTAAAATTTTTTTTTCTTGAAATAACATTTTATAATTTCTTTAATAAGTTGTCTGTTTTCAATTCTGTTATTGCCGTTTTCTAAATATCCAAACGTGACAAGATATTTGACGTCAAATTATTGTAGTCTACAGTTTTTGAACCATCCATCAAACATTGCAAAACCAAAGTATAATGTGTGAAGTAAATATTTTCATAATTCACTATGAAATATAAACTAGTAACAAAATCTCTTTTGTTGTATTCAACTTATAAAGTATTAAAAGAAAAAGAATCGAGAGTTACAGTGTGCTGTTGTAATCTAATTTACATAAATTAATTAATTTATTACATCTGTTGAATGAAAGTTTAACTCCTCAACAGATATCAAAATTCCATCGCGAAGTATTCAGGCCTCCCCCATTTTATGGCAGTGAAGTAAGCCGGTTCTTCGTCAGCATTCATCACATCCACTTAACTCAACAACATTTTAAGTTGGAATAGATCAATTATCGTTCAGGGAAATATTATTCCACAACACTTGAAATCCGTATTACATTGTTGTACCTATGTTATTGCATTAAATTTACAAGGTATACCACAAGAAATCGCACCGGTTTCAACCTTTCTTTTCCCGGTAAATTTTTCCTATCCGTTTGGGAAGCCAGTATCAGTCAGTCGTAAAAGATATTGCACATAATACAGAATTATACATTTTGGAGAGAATAAAATTGTTATGAGATAGATAATTGAAGCGCCACACTTACAACTATTTTACAATTATTTATAATTTTACGAAAAAAATTGCAATTTCAAGTTTATTCATGGAATAAATTACAAATATTTTTTAGTAAAACAAGTATTTCAACAGAAGCCTTTGCCACATTAATAATATAAAATTATTATTTATAATCTTACATCTATAATAATATAATATCAAAATATATTATATTTTTCCACATACTAAATATTATTTAACACTCAAATTCTAGGAAATGTGCTAGTTTTCATTTCCCCAGGTCTGGTAGTTCTAACAATTAACATACCTATCAACGTGAAATACACTTCATCTATGAAAAATTCTTGATTAACAATTCCTTTGTTGCCTCTAATGAAGTTCCCAAACCACTGACAATAGTGAACCCTTTTAGCATAATCAGCATTAGTTAGCTCATGGAATTTTATGGAATGCTCATGACATTCGATACGGTTCACATTTCAGCTCTCCTTACTGTAGTATGGGCTGACCTAGCGAAATGTTCTTTTCCCGACTTAATCTTCTCAAAGATCTATGAGGAGATGTTGTAATGTTCCTACGAGGAGATGTTTTAATGTCCTGCGTAATTAATACTGACTTGTATGTTTGGTACGTTTCTGGTCTAACTGAAACCTGTTTTTGGACCTGTTTCACGAAATTTTTTAACTAACTTTTGAATAACACTCTTTTCACTGGTGCTTTCTTTCCAAATTTCTCTCTGATGTTGCCGACACACAACACGATATTTCATCTCTAAATAGTTTTCCAAAACAAATACAAGTTCTTCAACAGTTAACCGCATTTTAACAAACAAAAACCCGCGATTTTACAGCCTTATTCAATGGCAGTACCCAAATGCGGAGGCAATAAACAGTCTTCCCCAATCCAGCTCCAGTCGTACCAAAATTTTCTACATTTTGTTAACCATCACACACCAATGTTTACAATTTATCAAAAAGATGCATTAAGTATAAACGTCTGAGTGACAGAGCCTCTTTTAAATTGAATACTCTGTATTTAACTTTTAACAGTTTAATATCAGTACATATAAATAACTTTTATTTGTACTTGCAACCACAAATTAGAAAATTATTTAGAATTTGTTTCGTTTATTTTTGGATCAGAGATGAATTGGCAGCATATAAAAAGGAGCCAAATTGTTTGACTATAATTCAAAACCGGGCCATCGCGATGATAGTCAGAGATTCTAA
>JAAAKQ030490498.1:11579-41875 GCA_010016005.3 Zanna intricata
TTAGCATAATGATAATTTGTATATGTAAGTTATAAATACTTGTCATTTGAATAGCAAACATGTCGTACATACCCATAGCAAATAGTTGTTAGTTTCAGAAACCACAAATTAGAAAATTATTTAGAATTTTTCTCGTTTATTTTTGGATCAAAGATGAATTTGCAGCATATAAAAAGGAGCCAAATTGTTTGACTATAATTCAAAACCGGGCCATCGCGATGATAGTCAGAGATTCTAACATTCCGCCATATTGGTTAGCATAATGATAATTTGTATATGTAAGTTATAAATACTTGTCATTTGAATAGCAAACATGTCGTACATACCCATAACAAATAGTTGTTAGTTTCAGAAATTAATGTTACAAGCAGTTATTTCTATACCACGGAAAGGTTATCAAAAAAGTGTTAAATTAAAACCATTTATTAATTTTATTCACTTACAACATTTATTGACGTAACTTATTGTTTTTTAGAGGACGTTAGATAACAGTAATTATGAAATTGTATCAAATAGATTAGAGCAGCCCTCATGTTCGCTATGTAAAGTAAAATAATAAAACTGTCCTTTCAAATGTATTAATATCGTATTTTCACCAATATTTTTCTGCAATCAACAATATTTGACAGGTTAATGGGTTTTTTGCTCAATCACCCATCATTTTTTCATGAAATGAAAACAAGAGGCTTTGTTCAATTGTATTAGTCGAGTACAATAAAAAATTGTTTTCGTTCATTACTGAATGATATAAAATATAAAAGGTATGGGATATAAAATCTACTAAAAAGAAAATTAAAAAAAAAAAAATCATATTCCATACAAAAACATTTTTGTTGACGCAGATTGAAAATTTATTCATTTCATGTTATAATTATTTTTTATATTTTTATCTTATAAAATATATATTTTTTATAAAATATAAATAAATATTCTTTTTTATACATATCGATATTTTTATATGAATAACAGTTAGTGTACTTACTTATAATATCATATAAAATATTACAGAACCACTTATGTAATCATTTACAGTTTTCTGCCTGTAAACAGGATATATTTATATTGTTAACTTCCATAACTCGTCCTTTTTCTCCTAGTCTTTTTGTCTTCAGAATTTTTCTTTTGTCCCCTTCCACTTTTCTTACCGAAACAGTTTCTTTAATAACTATTTCTTTCTGTAAACAATTTCATCTTTGAAAATAGACTAGTCAATTCATTTTTCTTATTTTTATTTATATAAATATGTTTGGATTTTCTTCTACTTCTTTATTTATGACCCTTGGTTCTTGACTAATTAATTTCGTTCTCGTAAATAATTATATTTCAAATATATTTAATCTTTTCTCCTATTAAGTTTAAAAGCTACTGAATCCATTAATCTTTGAACGTTATCGATCATTTTCCATTTAACTTAAAATAGATTTCATGTGTGCCTTATATTGTTATTTTCTATACTTTATTATTTGAAATGTTATTACTAAATTCATTTGATACCTGATATTGATTGATGTTCAATAACCTTCATTTTTTAAAATATACATTTACCTTCTATCTTAGTTTATTTTGAATATTTTTAAGTTTATTACACAGGCAATATTAAACACATTTAAAATATTAAAATAGGTCACTAAAATAGAAGAAATACACATACTAAAATATAAATCTGTAGGAGTATGTGTACGTAAACATATAAATATTGAAAATATGCACACATGCATATTGTATTAAAATATAAACATGACAATTTTTTTCTTTCTTTTATTTATATATCATTAACATGAATCATTTATTTAATTGATTTGAATGTTTATTTTGTGGCACTGTTACTCTAGCATTCACAGTTGACGTGTCAACTACGAATGTTAGGGAGACGGTGCTAGGAAAGGGAAAAAATAACATTTAGATCAGTTAAGATAATGTAGCGGAAATATAGAATATTGTGAACAAAATTTGCTTAATTTTTGTCAGTGGAACAATGATTAATAATAAACGAAAACGTTTGGATAAATAAATATAAATTACGTACCATAATATGTTAGATAATATATATATATATATATATATTATCTTAAATTTCAACTATTTTAAAGATTAAAAGTAATTGATGAATTTTAAAAGTATTAAACTTCATTTTATATTTGAATAAAATAAAGATTAATAATTTACTACCGCAACCAATAACGTTCCGAAAATTGTTCTGCAGTGGTCCTTCATATGAGAATCAATTTCTTATAAATGAAGACAAAAAAAATCGAAGGAAAATAAGAAAAAGTATGAGAACTGAATGTTAAAAGGGAAACAAGTACGAGTAGCTCTAAGCGTTTTGCTATGTACTCCTAATGTTGTTCAGTAACCTGTAGGTTTCAAATCTCAAGGGATAAAGATAGAAGAAACTGTAGTCTTGGGGAAAAGACTTAAAACTCCATCGCCCAATAAGACTAACAACAACCTTCCTCGATAAATTTCATTCTTAGTTTGAAAGTTAGTGTTTTTATGTGGTAGTATTCAAGACTTTTGAGTGTAAGTGAAAAACTTACGTCACTTACATATTAGTACCAATTCAAGACCACACGCACGCACATGGTTGCACGCATATACTGGTTTGTTTTTGCTTAAGTAAGTTGAGTTTTTGTAAGATAAATACGAATAATAATTTTGTGAAAAAATATAATTAGTTTTTTAATTTACATTTTCTGTAATCTACCTTTTATACTATAAGAAGCATCTGCATTTACCTCGTTATATATTTAGTAGATAAAAGGTGAATTGAGTAATTAAACAACAAACATAATTTTAATGAACTCATTCTAAGTTTAAATCTGCATAAGTATATTAACAATCTTTCGTTAGATAAAAGTCAATTAGCGTGATTTATTTCATTGTATTCTGAAAATAATTATTCTCCTCTTCTTCTTTCGTTATTTTAGAACTTTATACTAAAAATTAACTACTTTTTTATAAACTTAATAAAACTGATTATCACAGTGATTTAGTTATTCATTCTTTTCTTTCTTGTATTTTTTTCTTTTCGTCACGCAATAATTGTATTGTTTTTTATATTCTTCTTTATTTTTATTTATAAAATAAGCCAATTTATAAAATTAATGTCAAATCATCTTCAACACAAAAAAATACTTTCTTTTTCTTATGACCTAACTTCTAAAAATTTGTGTTGTCAAAAATGTTACTGTTTACATTGCCCAGAATTCAGTGGTAAAAATGTAAACTCACCGGAAGATTTCTAGGAAATAATTTTTTTTTTAAACTTTAGGACTTTTTTAAACAACTGAATTATATGTGGCGAACCTAGTAACTGGCCATGAAGGTCACCTAGCAAAATTCGTCTGGACTGCTACCTGTAAGTTCACTTGAAATCATTAGTATTTGAACAAAAAAGTAATACAAGAGAAGAGTTTTTTTTTAAACAACCCTGCGGCAACCGGACCCTCCGTTAGGCATTACTCAGAAGCACGGGGTGTCGTAGCTGCATTCTGCTCACCCTGTCTTAGCCTCTATCTGAGGTTGTTCTATCGGGGTTATTTCACACCCCTTTCACTTTCCATTTCCCTCACATATCTAGAGGGTCCCTTTTGTCATCATCGGGGAGTTCCGTCCCATCTATTCTTGCATGTGGACGGACCAGAACATTCTAGACAGAAGGGCTACCTCCCTGGCTTTAAACGTTAGCTGAGGACATTCCCCTGTAGCTGAGGACATTCTTTGGAGCTTGTTTAGTTGTTAGTAACTTGGTTTTATTATTTGTGTCCGTATTTTTTATTTCTTTAAAAACTTAATTATTTTTTTTTGTAATATTGAATATTTTTTTGTTGTTGTAATTCCTTCTTAAAATATGTCTCATTTTAATATATTTTTATTTTTAATAAAACATTTAATAAAAACAACGAAATTGTTACGTTTGTATGAAGTTTCTATGGAACTCATTCGCACTACTTTACTCGGAATCAGATACTTAAACAAAACTAAAATTTGTTTAAAACGTGTATGGGTTCATTTAATAAAGATATTTTATTTGAAACTTAGAATAATGTGTTTTTCAACTCCAATTTCATCTAAGTAAAAGCTGCGATTAAGTTTAATTTAATTTAAATTTATATTTAAATTTTTTTAATTTAATAAATTTTAGATATACAGCAATTTATCAAAAATCATCATTCTTATAGGTCTACATTTTATCCAAAGAATTTTAATGAGTTCAGATTAACTCAACTCCTAAGGTACATAAAACTTTCAATAAGTTATAAATTTACTTTACTCTTTATTTATAAAATTTATTTAAAATACTTTATCAATCTATAATAATTACTGCAAGATTTATTTAAAACAGTTCAGTTAGTATATTGTATGACTTCTCTCTCTCATTTAAAAGAATATTGCAGAAAATTAGACATATTGGAAAGTTAACTTAGTTTTTCGAAGGCCAATTTTTTCAACTGTCAGGAATTAGAAAAGATTCAAGATTGTAAATAAATTAAGAAAAAAATTAAAATATACAATTAAAGTTAGTAAACTTTAATATAATTAATAAACTTTAAATATAATGAAACGTCATTCTTCAATTTATTTTTGTGTAGGTGTAATGAATTTTTTATTTTATTCTTTATAAAACACTTTTAATATAGCGTCTTGTCATGTAGCTTTAAAAATAATAAAATAGTATTAGCAAAACGATGCAGAATAAAATGAAAACATAAAAACTTTCTTTCTTTTCTGAATTTTTCTTAAGTCGACACCAAGTTAATATCATCAACTTTTTTTTTTGATGCCGCCTATAATAAACCAAACTTTAAACAATAATTGAAAATTATTCTGTTTTATGCTTCAGTTCACTTTATCGTAGTCTTATACTCTCTTTATGAAAGGTATAACTTTGCTATCTTAGTAATAAACTTGAAAGTCAATTTTATCTTTTTTTAAAATGATCTTATTTAAATATCTTTTTTTATATAATCAAATCTATAATCTGTTATCTAGGGAAAAGGAATAGATTTGATGAGTGTTCACTTAAGAGAGAAAGCACAATAACAATTAACACCACTAAATTCTGTTCATTCTGGCCGGCACCCTCTTTCATTTGCCAGTTGATGACAATAAATGAATTTTTGTAGCGAAAAAATACTATGACTGACCAAAACTTTAACCATGAACTTCCGATGAAAGGCAAAGACGCACTCCACTACGAAGGTAGTGGAGTGCGTCTTTCTAATTTAAACTAATTTACTATAATTTGAATTCAAAGTATGATCATAAGATTTATAAAAAAAATTAAACCAGTATATAAAAAAAACTAAATCTTTTGCTTAAAAAGAGAAAAATACCTGTAATTTGCTTTTATCTAAAAAAAATAGCCTCTTATTAAAAATAAGGAAACAATGTAAACAAACAATGATCAGGGATTATTAAATAAAAGAATGAATTGGGGCTCTCGGAAATACAAAAGTATGTAATATTTAAGTTATGTTACTAGGTTTCTTGATATTCTGCGATAAAATAGATATTGTATCATTATCCTGTAATAGTCACATAACAAGCAATAATACAAAAAAAAAATTGAAAACTTTCAAGTTATTATGCAATTAATTTTTGGTTATAAAGGCTCCCCTTAATATTTTATCATTATGTCGGAATAAAACAAAAAGTAGACAAAGTTTTTTCTATAACTATAAAAGGAATTTCTTTGGAGATAATAATTATCTTTATTTATTTATTTGTTTAACTTATTAAATGGTAGGCTTACACCCAACCTAAGCTATCTTTCAAATTTTTTAAATTAATACTATTAGTAGTAGACATACCTGATCGATCACGAGACCGATGACGTCATAAAAAATGGCGGGATTTTTTTTTTTATTAAAAAAAAATATTGAAAACAAAAAGAAATGTACACGTGCTTTTGCAGTGCACGTGCTTGCTGACTTTGCATTAACCTTGTTTACCAGTTTGAAAGTCAATTTATAATAGTACTGCGAAAATTTTCAACGGCATTGTATTGCTTTCTGCGTTTTAGCGTTCTGTTACGTATTATTGTTGATTCGAATTTATGCAATCTTTACACTATCTTCATCTAAAAAGGTGAGTCAAAATCATCAATGTCAAATGACATTTAGAGCAAACTTCTTTATTGGGACCATGGAGCATAGACATCTAGAGCATATTTATTTATTCAGACCATGGACCATAGACATTTAGAGCATATTTTTTCAAAAGGACCATAATTATGCAAAACGACCATGACTATAGACCGCCGACAAAATTTTTCGCTGTAGAGCTTTTGCCCTTACACTCCGGTAGTCTGCATTCAAAATCGTGTAAGATGCACTTAGTTATTTCTTCGCAATGTTGCATTTTTTGATTCGCTTACTGAAATTGCTCTCTTTATAAAAGAGTTAAAAAATTTACGCGTGCTCTAGCGGTACAGATGCTTGCTTACCTTGCATTAACCTCGTTTACTAGTTTGAATGTCAAGTAGCGATAATTCATTTGCAAAATTGGTGACTATTCATCCGCGTCATAGCTGTTTGTTATTTTCTTATCTCGTACATGTAAAAAAGTAGGGTTGCGGTTCTTTCAACTACCTAGTTTGAACTACCTTTAAATAAATCTTCAAAAGGACCAGACCAATATACATTTAGTACATAATTCTTCAAAAGGTCCACGACTAATATTAAAAATAATAACGATAATTTTGTTTGTTTAATTCCAGCAAATAATATAACTGTATCAATAATAATATAATAATTTCAAATACTTGTAAATATATATATATATAAAATTAAATATTATTATTACATATTTATTATATATTATTTATTATTATATTATATATATATGTCTTTGTAATAATAATATTTAATTTACCGCCATCTTGTTTTATTAAGCTAAATATAATTTAAATTAATTGCCTTATAATTAGATACGCTACATCCCAATAGTAGTCGTTTGTTTTCTGTAATGTCGTCATCGGGTATTATTATATTATTTTATTTTGTTAAAATTTTTTTGACTCACCTTTTTAAATGAAGATAGCGTAAAGATTACGTAGATTCGAATCAACAATAATACGTAACAGAACGTTAAAACGCAGAAAGCAATACAATGCCGTTGAAAATTTTTGCGGTATTATTATCTATCGACTTTCAAACTGGTAAAAAAGGTTAATGCAGTCAGCAAGCACGTGTACTGCAAAAGCACGTGGATATTAAAAAAATTTTTCCTCGCCACTTTCCCTCCCCGCTATTTTTAAAATTTTTTCCCCGCCTTTTCCCTGCCATTTTTTATGACGTCATCAGTCACGTGATCGATCACGTAACAGGTCAAGGTCACGCCCCGCGTGATCAAGGTTGTGGTCAAAGGTCAAGATTGTCCCAGAATATCCATTTTTCTACTACTACTATTATCACATTTTTCTTTATCTGAAATCCATTAGTCCTGAATAAAATGTTATTACTATGGTAACTATTCAGTTAACACCATAAAAAGATAGAAAAAATCAATGAGAGAAAAGTTATTTAATAAAAACCAATGTAAAATAAAAATAATGAAAGTAAAAATAATATTTCAACAGAAACTGAGTGACAAATTAGAAATCTGTAGAAAGCCTATATAAAAATATGGCTGTTTTTAAATAGTAGTAAACATAATTCCCTTACCGATAACGAAAATAAATTCCTGTATATATTTTATTTGGCGAAGTTACAACTAAATTTAAATTAATATTTAAATAAGTTCATATTTCTTGTTACAAGTTACTCCTTACAGTGTATCTCCTTGTTTTGCAAAAGCTATTACGATTAATTTTGAATAATAGACGATTCATTCATTAGCAAATGTTAATTGGATCTTAAATAATTTTAGAAATTTATAAAAATAAAACAGAATATTAAATATGTTACAAATTCAAAATAAGAAAATCTATGACTAAAGAAACATTTAACAAAAACCCAGTTATTATGTAGAAAAATGCACGGTTGAAGAAGCGTCTTGTATTGTGTTATGAATTATGTTCGGATGTTGAACATGTAAAATAAGAAAAGCTAGAGGCATTTGAAGTAAGGGGTTGAAGGAAAATTAAAAATGAAGAAGAAATGAAAAGAGTAAATGAGAATAGTAGCTTAATTAAAACAATTCAGAATAGAAAAGCTACTAACTGGGATGTCAAGAAAAAATTGTTTAAGTTATCTTTATATCGCCTTATAATGAATTAATTTAATTATAATGAATTATCAAACGCAGTATTATACTGTCTTTTTTGTCTAGTTGATGTTAAGGTAAAATTTTCCAGCAAATTTTTTATTTGGATAATAATTAAAAATTCAAATTTGTAAAAAATGAAAACAAATTTTCTTAATAATTCTTTATTTTAAGCATAATAAAACTGCCTTTAGAAAATGGAAAATTTCTTATATATATTCTTAATATTTGAACAGTAAACAGTTTTTTATAAATATAGCTTTTTGTAAAGCTTTCCAAACAACAGAGGTGTTACCTGCTTCTAGTACTCTGTTTAATACTTGGACTGACAAGATTCCGCTTTACTGATACATTTTCGGACGTCAATATTTCTATACAAATATTAATAAACGTTTTATGAAATGTAAAATTTAATTTATTTTCTCAATCAATCCCCTTGCTTGTTTTCTATTGGGGAGTCAGCCCTCCTGAAACTTTTATGCCACTCTTGGTGATTTTGTGTCATTTCTGACGTTAAGTTCATCGTCAAAATATGATTACAGATGTTTTGCATCCATGTAGTCGGTGGTCGATATCTGCCCCTCTTGCTTTCCTATGGCTAAAACCTGTGGGGTCATATGATCTGCGCATTACGTGTGCAAATTAGCGTAAACGGCTTTCTCGAATTTTTTGCTGTATTTTAGCTAGTTTAAAGGTTCTCGGATCCACTTGTTTTGGATTTTGCCAAGTCTCATAACACCACCCGCCCATCGCATCATTTTCATCCTCGTGACATTCGCTTTTTCTCTTTCTTTATCCCCCAGCACTCGGATCAATGTAGCATTTCCGGCCTAACGGCTCGCTTATACATGGTGTCTTTAGTTGTAATAGATATGCACTAGTAATAGGTAATTGGTAGTAAAACCTATTTACCTAATTAACCTTATAGTAACCTTATTATAGGTAATTAACCTTATTATAGGTAACAGGTAATTTGTTGTTATAGTGGAGACTTTATTTAGCCTACCTATAAAGACCCTTTTCGATATCTTCAGTGTATGTGCGGTTAATTTAATGGCCTGTAGTTCTAATATTCAGCAATATTCCCCTTGTTCTTATAAAACAGAATCATATTAGTCAGTCTCCATATATTTGCATCTTTCCAGTCGTAAGGAAGATATTACAATGGTTTGTCAGCCATTTGGTGGGTTTACTATTTTTCATACCAGAGATAGCCATTCTCACTTCAGATGGTACGATAATCTCAGAAGGGCGAAGTACATAAGGGAGTGGTACAGACCGCTCTTGTAGTAACTCATCATTCAGAAGATATTTGATATTCTATTGCCATTTGTTGTTTATTTCATCATCCAATTAGTAAGTTTCCTAAAGCATTATTGATATACTTTTTTTTGTTTGAAATCCTGCATTTGTTTGTAACATTGTTGGCTATTCTGAATATTTCCTTGTCTGTTTCTGCATTTTCTAGTCGGGTCGGCTAGTGTAGTTGGCTTGTTTAGCTGATTTTTGCAATGCTGTAAGCGTCTTTTTATTTGTTATCTTTTTTCTCTTGCCATACTTAAAAGCGACTTTTCTTCTCTTTTAGGTTTTGTTTTAAATCATCGGACCACCACCTGGCATCTTTTCCGACACTCAGTTTACATTTAGATACGTTGAATTCTACCTTGGCAATGCTAGTAATTCGTGTGTGGAGCACATTCCATGTTGTGTCAGCATCTTGGGTCATCACGAAGTCAAAGAGACAAGTTTTTACTCTTTTTTACAGCCTGATCACCCTTCGATGCTTTTAAGTTTTACCATTGAATTCGAGGTCAGGGTTTAGCTTTGCGTTTTGTGTTCCAAATGAGCATTCGGAGACAGGATACGAGGATTCGATGTTGGCTGATCAGAGGTCCTCCTAGGATGACTTTACAGTCCTTAAACAACATGTGCATCGAAGAGACACACAAGAAAAAGTATATCTGAGACAGTAATTTTCCACTTCTGTAAGTGATCAGGTGTTCGCTTTTTTTCTGGAAAAACGTTTTGACTATTGGCATGTCGTGATTAAGAGCGAGTTCTAAAATATCCTTCCCCTAATCGTTTGGGGTGTCAAATCCAAAATTCTCATGAATATTTTTGTCCTTGGAGGCTTTTTGATCAATGTGTCTGTATAGATACCCCGAAATTACTTTTCTTTCGGTTTTATGGATGAAAAAAGTAAAACATCATAGAAGTCCTCCCAAAAAAAATCCCTCTCCTTATCGTAACCTGTCTGTAGCGCACATACAGAATTAATGGTAGGTTTATTATCCAATGCCAGCTTTAAATACATTATTCTGTCATTTATTCTATTTAATTTAATAACTCGCTGTTTGAAATGTTTGTCAAGAATTAGATCCATGCCATTTCTTGATGTTGATGAGCCGTTGTATAGGAGTTGGTAGTCATAATCGATATACCTGGATTTAACACTTTTCCATTTAATTTCTAGGATGAAGCATATGCTTATATTGCGCCTATATAAGATATCAGCCAATTCTTGACTGCGTTCGGTCAGTGAACCATTGCTCCATGTCGCTATACGCATAAAAACAGCGTTGCGTCTAGATACGTCTTATAGAGAGGTAAAACACCCTAGTATAAATCGCATGCTTCGTTCGGGAACTCTGACCGTGGTTTTTCGGTGACGCCCTAGTATTTATCACTTCATTGTTTTGGTGCACAGTAAGTAGTTCGGAGTAGAGGTCTGCAGCCTCTACTCCGAATATTTCGAAGAAGGGTTTGATCATAGTGTTCTTCTCCGGCCTGTGTGATCCGCAGGAGATATTTTATTTCCATCCAACCCTACATTTACCTCTTACATCTTGGCCGGTGAGCATTCCCTATCCTCTATCTAGAAATGCTTCTCTAGGGATACAGAATCCTTCGAGAAAAAATTTAATTTAAGTTATTTTCTATGCAAGAATTTTTCAAAATGCCCTTTTCTTGGTAGGTAAAAAAGTCTGCATTTTGTTTCTAATCATATATTTGATACTTTTATTTACTGAAAATTTTAAACTACATTTGGAATTCTAAATGAATTTTATGTTATCTCCATATTCTGGATGGCTGGTGTATACAGTTGGCGCGTCAAGAAATCTGTCTTATAAGTAGTTGTACTCTGTGCTTTATATGGAACCCGGAATTTGAAAATGTTTATGCTATTTTAAGAAGTGGTCTCTGATAACTGAATCGTTTTTGGTTGTTTTCAATAGTTTCAATTATATCACTTTTATAGTGGTTAATTACACACAATGCATTGCACTTTTTTTATTTAAAAAAAAATTATTTTACTATTTATAATTGGATTTAAAACAAGTCAATATCTTAAGTACGGGAATTTTCATAAAATGACTGAATGGTTTAGCTTAATTGTATGTATGGTATATCCTTAACAAATTTATAAAATAAAATAAATCCAAATGTAGCAAGTAATAGAAAGTTTTAAGTTTTTTTAAGTAGAGTTCGTGGTTAAACAGTGTGTATGTGCGTGCTTATGTTGCGTGCATGCATACGGAGGATGAAAAACTAGATGAGAAGTGAGGTGAGATACAAGATAGTGAGGTGACAAGATAGTAAATAAAAAACTGTAGGTGGTATAAGTACTTGCGTTTGTGTGTGTATATATCTGTTACAGTATGTACATATGTTTGTAACTGCGCGTGCGGATTTATACGAAAGAACCGTTGGTTGAAAGATGAGTAGCCTCAAGCGAGGAGGACAGATTTTTCAGCTCAAGATCTGGGCGATTAATTGCATCTGGAAATTGGGTCGGAGTAGAGTGATGCGATTTGTGGAAAATTGATCACACTTCGCTAAACTCCACTCCACTTACCTTGGCACCTATAAGATTTTACTGATAATACGGAAGCCCAATTCACTGATTGCTTTCAATACAAATTTGTAATTGAACGATATTACAAATAAAAAAAACAAATTGAAAAATAATTATAACAAAAAAATGATATTGATCATTTAAGGTTTCTACATGTGAAAAATATGTTTCATTATTATATGAGGTATAATCCTAAATCATTTATACTGTAAACAAAGTACAAAGTCTAAGTGATTAGGTATTAACAATATGCACGAATCAACACTTACTTTGACAATCTGTTCTCGCGGCTTTGAATCTTCTACTCAACGACTACTTTATAACTTCTATTTCTAACAAAGGGATATATTTTAGAAAACGGAGAAAAGCCAAAAAGGTAATGAAATAAAAAGGTAAAGTAATGATGAAATAAATTTTATGTACAATTAGCATTTATCAGAGGGATATTTTACCTGTTATTGTAAAGAATGGAGAATATTTCAATCTTTGATAAAAAATTCTTTTAAGTAGAATTGTTTTAAAGAGCACAAAAATACAAAAACCTTCCACTGAGAAATGGGTAGATGAATTTTGTTCAAGATTTTATTACAATGGAAAGTTAGAAAGAAAACATAAAAAGAATATATTTTATCACAAAAGAGATACAAACTCATTAAAATTAAAAAAGTGGGTTTATCATTTGGTTTTGATAAGATAGAATATTATTTCCACTATAAGAATGATAGAACCCAGATTAAACCAACTAATATCAACAAAATATTTAAAAAAAAAAATCAAAGTAGATACAATTTAATAATTTTTCCCTTTTTAACAGAATCTAAGTAAGTGAGAAAATGACAAACATCATGTTTCTTAAAGGAAAATGGGAAGTCCCATCTACTCCGAGTTTCTAAAAGTCGTTTTTGACCAATAGTTTGAGTGTATGCATGCTTTAACAGTTGTTCCTTTTTTATATGTAAAGTAAGTAGTAGTAGTAGTAGCAGTAGCAGTAGTAGTAGTAGTAGTAGTAGTAGTAGCAGTAGCAGTAGCAGTAGCAGTAGTAGTAGTAGCAGTAGCAGTAGCAGTAGCAGTAGCAGTAGCAGTAGTAGTAGTAGTAGTAGCAGTAGCAGTAGCAGTAGCAGTAGCAGCAGCAGCAGCAGCAGCAGCAGGAGTAGTAGTAGTAGTAGTAGTAGTAGTAGTAGTAATTGGAATGATTTGCCGCCGAGAGCAGTTCTAATAATTCAGATATAGTTTGTCTCATGCTACAACAGTAGTATGGAATCAGATAAATAAGTGAAACGAGATTTATTAACTAGGTGTACTTATAGATCCTTGTGATTTTATGTATGATGTATCATTGAATACATAAAACTAATATGTATAGAATAGTACGAAGGAAACAAATAAATAAGTGAAAGGTCACAAAATAATGATTTCCGTAATCATAATGTCAAAACAATTGACACATTCACTACAAAAGTTTTTAATTATTCTTAAGCACTACTCGTATAAGAAGGGCCTAAATTATTATACGTAACAAAATATTTTTAATTCATACTTACATTCACTCTATTTAGTTACTTTACTTTCCTTTCTTCACACAAGTTGCATAATATTACACTTAGATATTGGATTATTTACAAGATTGTACACCATATATACCGCCGGTTTATGGTTTTTTACTTTTTTTATTATAAGTAAATCTTCATGTGTTGTTTATTCCATGATTATTGCCCTATTTTAAAATACGTGATTATACTTGTATAACTTGGTTATACAATCTCATTTAATTTTAAAAGCAGCGAAAGGAAAAATATTTAATTTGGAATATGAGGTGATAAAAAGTGTATTATAAATTTTATTTGTAGGCAGTTTACTATTACTGCCTCTAAAATGGGTCGGTTTGGAAATCTATGAGATTTCTGTTTATTTAAATTCAGAATAGGAAACGTAATTTAATTTCACTAAAGTTTTTTGTATGTTTGTTTATAGTAGTAAGTTTTATCTCCCCACCTTTATAAGTTAAAGGATATTTTCTTTAATATAAAAACAGTTTAAACTAACTGCAGCTAACCTCTTTCTGTTCAAGTCAACTAGTGTATTGTCTAAAGCTTCTCTTTTGTTTTATTTGGTCGTAATTTTTGAGAGCTTGAATTGGAAGGGAAACACTTTTAAAAAGGAAACTAAGATAGGTTTCTCTCAAGGGAGAAACAAGTGTCGGCAAAGCTAGTTTGGTTTGCTTCTAAATCCAGTCAGTTGACAGTTGTCACTTAATCTTTATCTATCATGATTTAATTGTTGAAGAAATAAACTTTGTGACTGAATTACCTGTGCCTAAGTACAATTAAAAAATAAAATTCTGTTAGTGTTAAACTGTTCCTAATTTATTTTTTTGAAACAAAAAAAACATGAAAAATTTTTATGCAATCTTCACAACCGAAACAACAAAAATTAGCACACCATTTTTTGATTTAATATTTTTTCAGAGAATTCTTTTTTTCAACGCTGTTTCAGCAGAGGTGTACAAATTTCAATAAAAATCGTAGTTCAGACCAGAATTTTTCTTGTTTTTGTTTACAATATTTTTTTAATCTGTTGTTTAAATAATCTTATGTTTATTTTTAATTTATAACTAAACAATTATCATCGGTTAAAAACGTATCAATTTTATACTTACATTTTATTAAAAAATTTTGTTAACAGGGACAGCGCTGGATTTTTATTTATTTTTAGAAAAAGAATCGAAATATTAGAAAAAGTCATATAATCAAAACGTGTTTGTATGAAAATTGTTAAAAAAAATTTATTTGCTTTATTAACACTTTATATATTACATTATTATAAACTATATTAACTCTTTATAAAATAACCATTATTATGAGACTGCTGGATAAATAAGTAAATAAAATATTATTGATCTGAAATAAAAAGTAAACAATAATATTATTTCTGATGACCGAATTTTCTAATTTGCGCTTTGGCATAAGAATTTCATGAATAATAAATAATGAAAGTTTTTTAGTTCTTTTTTCAAATCTGTTAATAACAGATGTAACACATAGTGAAAAGTAATTAATTATCAAAATATCAACCAAATTTAATAAAACCTTTTTTAAAGTTTATTTACTTACATTACATTACATTTTACCAAGCTTATTTACTTACATTAAGTGAAATTTTTCTAATAAAGAAAAATAATCAAAAGAAAATCTAATTTTCCTTGCTCTAGAGGGAAAAAATATTGCTGAAATATTAGGTTTTTCATGGAGCATTCCGTGTAGTGGATGGATGAAAAATATGATACAAATATTTTTTTGACTAATAGTTTAAGGTATAAAACTAGTAATTTTTCTTGAAAAATTGAAGTCACCAAAAACTAAATTTAATGACTATAATAACATTAATTTTAAAATGAAAATTTTTTCGTCTGGATGAATATAGGAAATCTATAACAAGGCTTTATATTTTATAGTAAAGAATACAAAACTGAATAATTACAATACTTGATTTATAATTTTTTTTTTTTTTTTTATTCCTCCGGGTCCACCATTAAATATACCTTCAGAGGATAGATGAGATGAATGATTTGTAGCGTCTGTGAAAATCCCATACCTGACCGGGGAAAAAAAAAAAATATATATTTTACCTCCGGAACTACATTTAAGTATTACATTAGAGGATGAAGATGAATGATGTGTAGCGTGAGTGAAAATGCCATGCCTGACCGGGATTCGATCCCAGGACCTCCGGATGAAATGATTTATAATTTGGCTCCTATTAACTCAATTAAAGATGTAAGGTTTATTTTCTCCCATATTGAGTGTTTTGCATAAAGAAAATCGATCACATATGTTACTTTTTTCCTTTTTTTTTTTTTTTTTTTTTTTAACGACGATGAAGGAATGCACTGAGGCACGCCCTTCAGGGTGTGTAGGGGCGAAGTCAGAACGCTAGCCGTCCTGACCAAGCATATAGCTAAGTGGTCACTGGACATAGAGCCGTAGCGACCATGAAAAACGTTGCTCCCACCCGCTACCGACTAAACCTCCCCCGTCATTTCCCAGGGGCGAATGGAACAGCCTTCACATATTCTACTTACTAGCAGATTATCGTTTCTGATAATTAATAAGCCACCAATGTAGTAATATTACCATTAAAATATCAAAACATATATGTATAAAATTAGGATTTAAACATTTAGAAAGTGGTTTTTTAAAGATAGTAAAATATACTGTTTATATACACCAGGCATTCATAGAATAAGATACTTAACATTTAATTAGAAATTGGCTAATGACTAATATGGATTTTTAATTAGATGACTTAATTAGATGATTTTTAATTAGATATTGGTAGTGGAGGGGATGAAATAATTCTTCATTATACCTTTTTACCAGTCTGTCCATTAGTTATTAAATATTTAAAGAGAAAGGTACTGGTCAATTTCCCAAAACGATTGACTGAATACAGAATGTTATAAAATCAATTGAAAGTGATATTGAAAAGTAACCCTCCAGTGGATTATCAGTATTTTTGTAAATTAACAGCAAAATCTAATAATTATTTCTACTTTATTCTAATACTACTGGGATTTGACCTAATTTAGTATTTTTAAGAGTTAAGAGCGTATTTTAACATCTACTACAATCTAATTTTACTACTAAAATTTATCATAAGTCTTTCTTCTATAAATAATACATTTTTTTTGTCATATTTCTTCCAGTAAAATTTTTCATCAGAATCTTGAAGGGATATTTCCGAATTATATATTTGAATTGTTTATAAACTCATACAAATCGACCTCAAATAATATTTTAGTTAAATTATGTTCATATTTTTTATGATATATATGTTACGATAAAATTGATTAATCCGGTGATGATGGATATTACCGATAATGTGAACAATCCGCCTCCAATGTTGAAGAATTTAATAAATACTCGTATATAGCAATTTATTAAATATACTGGTAATTTTATATATTCTCCATATTAACATATTTTATGTATTAAAATAACAACTCAACTAAAGCAGTAATTATTGAATTTAAAATCTAAATAACAATCAAAACATTAGTGTTAATTAATCGAGGTTAGCGAGCGAAGCGAGCGGAGGTTATGTTTGATTAGATTTTGCTGATTCCATGTACTGAATCGTACGTATATCAACATAATCTAACCAAACGTAACTTACGCTCGCTAACCTCGTCTAATTAAATATACAAATTATATATGCTAATAAATTGTTGTATATATATATATATATATATATATATATATATATATATATTAAACTCTCTAACATTATATTAACCGGTAATTACGCACAATTACCGGATAAATAAAATTTACCATAACGTATAAGACATATGCTCAAACCAACAAAAACTGGAATCGAAAAACGGCTTACATTCAGTAAAAATTAAATAAAATTTTATAGGTCTAAATGATTTTAAAATTTGATTACTATATTATTAAATTTGATATTATATGTTCTCTTAGGCAACATATTTATTTAAATGATTAGAAGTTTTTTTATTGAAATACGATGATACAAAAAAACAAGAACAATGATAATTTATTAAAAATTAAGGCAAATCTTTTATTTCACTTATCCTCTGAATATAAAAATTTAATTCAACTGTTAAAAAGGATGATAGTTAAGATTTAACTCAGTACCGTATAACAAATAAATTGGCAAAACTTGGTAGCTATTACCAATAATAATCAATTCCTGACCGTTGTGAAAAGTCACGTAATGGAGATAAACTAGCGATAGAGCTATGGAATAGAAGAAGCCGAATTCTGCTGCGGAACCAATAATAACATTAACAGAAATGGAGTAATAATCCACTAATCTATTTTGCGCTCAGTATACTGTGGTAAAGTATGAAATACCTCAGCAGAAAATTCTTAAAAGGACTTTTTGCTGAAATTGAATTTTAGAAAAATTGGATTTTAGAATAGATCATTAAGAAAATCACCAGGGATAAACAAAAAAAAAAAAAAATCCCCTAAACTAGTCAACTTAATTTTTCCATTATATCTTTATAAAGATTGGTTTGACTGAAATAAAATATTAAGGATTTGTTGGTGGAAATGAAATAAGTAGGGCAATATTAAAACAGATTCGTTTATTCTTACCGTAATTTTAATTATAAAAGATACTTTTATTTTTCTTAAGAAGTATGACAAAAAAAATACTATTTACTAGCAAAACAAAACAAAAAAATTGAAAAAAAAAAATTGTTGGAAGTTACCGAATTTAGTAATTTTAATATTGAAAATTGATATGAAAGATGACCCATCCCAAAAGGTTAAAATGTAACTAAGTTTTAACTTTCAAAAAATAAACATTTATGACTGAAATAATTATTCATTATAAATTTAATTAAGAAACTTTTCATTAATGGTTAATTTTCATTAATTGGTTAGTCATATTTTATAAACCGTCTACAGGTAGTTGAAATTACATCTTTTGATAAAAGTTCTTCGGTAAAATTTAGAACCTCAATTGAAAACGGACAACACGGAACGCCATAGGAAAAGGTTTCGTGGAGGTAGGTGTAATTCGGCCTTTAATCCGGAGGCCCTGAATTCGAATCCCGGTTACACAGACATTTTTCAAACGCGACAAAATTTCCATTTCATATTTCCATATGCAAGCTTCAAGTTTATATGGTCAATTAAGCATCAAAAAAAGAAAAAGAAGTTGCTCTTCTGACCAAAAAGGAGTTGTTTATTAACGATGCTAAAAATCTTCAAACATTCATTGTTACCTTCTTCTCAGGTAAAAACTACATATCTTATTTGATATTAATTATTGAAAAGGATTTAACATACAAAATTCAACTTTGTAGAATTTTAATTCTACTTTGTAAAAATTGTACTTTGTAAAATTTTGTATTAACGAAGGATAGGAAGTAACATTTTTGTATGAACATGAAAGATAGACTGTAAATAATGTGTACGTTAGATATGTTCTTAGATATAAAACACATTATTTTTTTTATTTTCTATGGTTTGCAGAAAATGAATGCTTACAGAATGAATTTTCTCAAATTCTTCTATTTTTTAAGATGAATAACTTATACTTGCTTGAACTTAACTTTTTTTTTACATATAGAAAGGATGTTTGTCCTGTTATCTTCATATTTCGTTGGTATACCTCTTACTCTTTGTCAAATAATGTTGTAACACAAAACAGCCGTGTGTTACTGTATTTGGGGATGCTAAAACATTGATTGCTTCATAATTTTTTTTTTTTCTATTAACTTTGATTTTTAGGAATGATCAAAATTTTTTTGATACTGGGCTGAAAGAGGATGAAAAATATCATCCTGCTTATTCCAATATAAATAATAAAGTTTCAACAAAAGGTTGCTGAATGTATATATGCAAATTATTTTTTAACTGAAAATTTGTACCTACAGATAACATAAATGCCATCTGAAATTTTTATTTATTAAGAACCTAGCGAAAAATGTTAAAAGCTTACAATATTTGCAAACGTTGTAAGAGATTATATTTTTTTATAAGTGATCAAATCAAAGAAAAGTGTATTAAACAGCATAAAGTGAATATTTAAATGCTTGAAAAGTTTTCGTTTAATAATAATTACTTAGCCCTCAATTCGTTTATTTTTTTTTAAAAATAGTTTTTATTTTATAACAATAACATTATGTTAAAATTTTGTAATTTAAAAAACAAAAAAAAAAGGAAAAAATCAGGACCTAAAAACAGTTTTTTAATATTTATTTTTTCTTTAATAATATATAAAATTGATATATTAAAATAAAATAATTTTTTAATATTGTTAAAAAATACTCCTTTTTCGCGAATCAGCTTTCTAAGAACCAAGCTAATATTATCTCAATTTATATTTTCTTTTCTTGTACATTTTCTTCATCACTTTATTGCCGTTTTCTCTTCTCTTTTAAACCATCGATGTTTCTGGTCTTTCTCTTTTACCAAAATATTTTTTTGTGCTTTGTACTATTTTTCTAAATTTCTTTTTATCAAGGTATTTTTTCCTGATATATCTCTTCAGGTCTTTTATTTGCTTGATAACAAATGGATCCATTCTAATCATGAGGCGCAGAAAACCTATATTCTCTTTGAAATTATTATTTCTAAATCTTGTCGATTTTTATTTATTTCAATATTTGATTTTAGTTCATATTTTTCTTCTACCTTTTTTGGTCATAAATTTTTCTCAAAATTCTGTTTTCTATTTTTAATATGTTCTCTATTTTAGTCATAATAGATATTCTTATCTCACAGGATATTGCTGATTTTATCATTGAGTTTTAATCTTTCAGTTTTGAGTTGGTTGAATATTTTTTTGGTTTTTTTTTATGGATGTCCTTCGTCATCGTGTGTAGTTTTTCTAGACTGATTTTTCTGTTTTCTAAGCTATTTAAAAAAGCCATTGATCATGATAATTTCATTCAGATATTGTCATTTTTTGAAATA
This sequence comes from Zanna intricata, assembly GCA_010016005.3. Classification (NCBI taxonomy): domain Eukaryota; kingdom Metazoa; phylum Arthropoda; class Insecta; order Hemiptera; family Fulgoridae; genus Zanna; species Zanna intricata. The sequence goes on from JAAAKQ030490498.1 coordinate 32,097, forward strand.
TCATATTTCACTGTATATACAAAGTGCTCAACTTTGTCAAGAAATGACCCATCATAGTTTAATGGCAAATACTTAAATAATAATTTTCAGAAGATGTTGAAAACTATGTCCATCCACTTTTACGTACTTGTCAACACGTTTGATCAACGTTTGACCGAATATCCGTGCCACGAAGGGCTACTGTGCCTCAAAACTTTTTATGCGACCATATATCTAAAGCTCCTGGAGCTAAACTAATTGTAGAATTCCGGTGAGGGGAAGGTTAGTCGGTATGGGGCAGATTTATATTATGCCTAACAACAACTTGGCAGAGCCTGATAGCTAGCCCGGGACGGAGAGCGTCCTGGGTCCGAGCTCAACACACCCGTTGGTAAATGGCATTCCTTCAAAAAAAAAATTGAGTAGTATAGTATTGTTGTAGTATAGACGGGTTGCAGCGTCTATACTACAACATATGACTAAGTCAATTAAATAAAAGATTCCGTCACTTAAATTAAATAAACTAAAACTAAGGACAGTAATTCGCTGCCACGCCTAGGTCGCTGTATGCTAGCAAGTACCTGTCCGTCATTTTTACAGCGCTTGGAGCCATAATGGCTGGTGGTCAGCTAGTTCCCAAAATCAGATTTCCACAGCAGTGCGGCAAGAATCTTTTCTTAATAAACTATTGATACCTATTGAACATCGCAACGGCATCAAGGAGCGCCCACACGGTTTGGCAATGCGACTCTCGCCACATCGACTCACCACATATGAACGGTCAGTTTTCCCCCTGACCACTAAGCTCCAGGGTGGCCTAAGCTCTGGCCTCTCCAAGAGCGGGGCAGTCGAAAATCATATGTTCATTAGACTGGACCTCCCCGTAGTCGCTCAGCTCATCCGTTGCCAGGCGGACCTGAACAAATATTGATTCAAATTTATGTGGTTGGTGAGCGCTCGGGCTCCCGTAGTCCTTAAAAATGAACCAGAGGCGTACCATCCTCCCAAGTCCTCTTATAAATCTATACAAGGACCTTCCCTTAGACGTGGTGTCCCATTCTCACTTCCATGCTTCCATCGCGAGGCCGTGAAGCCTCCTCCGCAGGCGGGAAATTGGCAACATTACGATATTTTAACCCGGTGCATTGTGATCACCGTTCCTCTCCGGTATAGACCCAGCACGAAACCGCCTCTTGCGAAGAGATTTCCCTATCTCTTCACAATCTCCACATGGCGCTCAAACTTAAACCACTAAATCGATTGGGAGAGCCTTCTTTCCCAATATGGTAGTAGCCTTACAGGAGGTTGTTTTAAAAACATCACTGCATTCAGTACGGGCTCTGCTCTGGGCACTCCTTAAATTTTGAAGAAGCGCTCTATTCATATCCAACCTTTTAAGATTATTAGTTTTTACAGTGAAGATTTAATTTTATCAGATCCTTTTTTTTTTATTTTAAATTTAAAATATATTCAGTATAACGTTATTAAATAACAATAATAATGAAATATTCAGTATACGGACTTGCATGAATCAGAATTCTGCGTAATTATGGGAAAAAATTTTTATCGAAGTCGCTGAAGGTCCTTATTACGACGTTTTATTTTTATTGGGTAAAATCCGATGAAAATGTTGGAAGCTGAAGGTGGAGAAAGTTTTTAAAGGTGAAAAGTTTGTATAAGCTTGAAGTATCTATTAGTAATAAATTTTTAATCTCTATTTTAGTTGTTAGTGATTCTTTTATTTGCAAATACTTTAATCAATATGTAATATATATTACATTATTTTCTTTTTTAAATAAATTAGTAAATTTGCTTATTTTTCTAGTTCAGATCGATGATTAAAACATTTATAAAAATAAAAAATAAATTTTGCAAAATTAATAATTAAATAATTTCAAATATAAAATCTTCACATCTGTAATTTAAATTTGTTTGTGTGTTGTTGTTATTAATGATTCTCGTTTTAAAAGGATTATTTTTCCGTTCACCCATGTAAAATAAACATTTTGTACCTTACATATAAAATTCCAACAAGCATGAAATGTAAACATATAAACTTTAAAATACATTAAACTTTATTTGAAATAAGTACTAAACGAACCACACAGTAAAAATCATATGTGAACTAAGATTCTCTCACATACTTAAAAAGAAAAGCACAATAACTCCCAGACATTACACACATGTATAACCATTCACTGAACCAATCAAACACAGAGAATCAACCAAACTTAAATAAACCAAATTTACATTCATTTTCGTTAATCAGAACATGAAACGTTTATACACTATACGTAAAATCAAGTAAATAAAACATTCTAACATCATTATAAATTCATAAACTCAAAATTTAAAACAAAACAAAAAAATAATGTAATAATGCAACAAATAAAATTTACTTTTTATCATCTATATAGAAATTTCCTAATCACTTCAATATTGCTGTATCAGTGGAAAAGGAAATGGATTATAATTGTTAAAACTTTTTCAGTGGGTGAAGTTGTTCGGTGGTGAAGATGTTTACTGAACATACATATTTTCTACAAATTCTGGTCTTACCAAAACAGTGACCTCTTAAAACAAAAGACGAAATAAGTTAAAAAGACGAAATAGTTCAATGGTTATCGGAGAAAATTTTATGATTATTTAATGATTAAATCTGAATTATTTCGATTAGTAACAACAAATTAATTTGATATCTAAAGAATTATAGAAAATATTTGAAATTATTAAACGACACCATGATAGCTTCTGCGATTTAAAATATATCATAAAAACTGAATGCAACTGAAAAATATAGGTATTAATAATGAACTAGGTCACAAAAATACAATATTCAAGATTCTTTAGATTGTAGAGGAAATATATAAGATTGTAAGCTAAACACGATGGAACAATAAACTATTTCATGCGAATTTCTTCAGTTACAGAATAAAGCTGGTCTATTATATTTCAACTTTAAAGGATAAGAAATAAAAGTAAAATAAAACCAATCATTAATTCCTTAAAGTGTATATATTGGGTGTATATACATATGCACCACAAAATCAATTAGGACTTTTATAACTTTGTATGTTGAGTACTATTTTTGATGATTTTTATGTTATATTGGCTAAAATTAAAAACTCCTTTTAGAAATGGATTTTAACTTTTAGTTTAGAAATTAATTGAGAAAAATAATTTTTGAGAGAGGCAACAGTTGCCAGTGTTTGTTTAACTGATGGCATGGAACAAGCTGAAGAATTTTAGGGATGAAGGACTGATTTAGTCGATAGGGAGGGGTGGCAGATACTGGGTTCTGACATTGAGTGATCGATTCTCTTCCTCTTTTAACCCTTGCCAAAAAAAGAAAATCTCACGCACAAAAAAAAATTCATATTGATTTTTCAGTTCGGTCAAAGCATACATTGAAAAAAAATACTGATATTATCGTCTTTTAAAACTTCTTCTAAAAACAACTGGAAAAAAGTATTACATTTTATATATGGCCGAAGTGATTAATAAATGTCTATGCGTGCGCGTGCCCCGGATTCATACATACGTGTATGAATTTATTGAAATACATGAAAATTAAGCTGTAGATATTGGTTGTAAAAGAGAAAATTCTAAAATATAATTTTGGTAAACATGAATGATTATTCATAATAAAATTTGCAAATGTTACTTGTATCGTAACATTTTTTCCCTTTGTGGAACATAAGTTACGTGGTTTCACTGTCTTTAATTCAAATAAGTCTCCTATAATAATAGAAAAAAATATTTTTCATATCCAAATACTTTTATTAACATTCGGTTTTATTCATTTATTTATAATGGAAACAAATTAATAAAATTGAAAACGTAGAATATATTTCATACATGCTACAAGTCTATGTTAAAATACATCTATGAAGAAATAAACACACAAATCTATATATATTTTAATAAAGTTTATCACGTAGTTATTAAGAACCATAAATCAAATTTCAACTCCTAAAAAAGACTTTATGTAAAAATCATATGTAAGATCCTTACCTACAAACCTGCTTAGAAAAACGTTCTGTTAATCGGCGAATATTTGTGATTAGTGGCATATAAACCAGTTATAACTGTTCAATACGGATTCTGACGTATTTATTGCAATGATTTGTCATCCAAACTGGATTAGACGGTGGTATGAACAGTTTAAGGAATTTGGCAACGTGAAACTGAAAAAGCTCCGCGGAGGGCTCAAAACGAATGAAACAGTTGAGCGTATACGCCAAACTTGTTTACAAAGCCCTAAAAAGTCCAATTAAAGAAAGTAATGTTGCTGTAATGTTTCAACAAGATGGTGTGTGCACCTACACATTAGTCTACGCGTTAGACATCCTCTCAAAGAAAGATTCCCTAATCTTTGTTAATTATATATATTCATTTTGTAATTCCGTTAATCCCCTAATCCAGTGGATTAGTAGGACCAGACCTGGGCTTTGGCTTCCGAGTAGCCTAGAGTTGACACCTCTTGACTTTTTTCTGTGGGGGATACATTAAAAACATTGTTTACGGTGAAAAAAATCAGGGATGTACAACATTTAAGACAACGGATCACCGCGGCTATTGCCAAAGTTATGCTTGCGATGATCGAGGACACCTGGGTAGAAGTCGATTATCGGCTGCATGTTTGCAGAGCAACCAATGGGGCTCATATTGAAACATACTTAGATATGAAAAAAAACTTTCTGAATTGGTGAATTTAAAAAAATAATACTCATATGGTTAAGTCTAACAGTTTCTAAGAGAAGATTTTTTAAATTGTTGCAACCTTTTTCGATGACTTGTTTTTTAACCAGATAATATACTAAGAAACCGTGTAACGCTGTTTTGAATTTAAAAAATATTTGCTTTGATGTTTTTAATAGTAAGTTACTATTGTATTATAAATTTAATAAACGTACATTATATGGAATTAAGGTTCATATATATTTAAATTTCAAATATTTACCTTTTCATTTCGTTTTTCTATCCATTGTAATTTGGATGGGTGAAAAAAAATGAAAATTCATAATAACAATCTTTTTTATATAATAGAATTACACAAATAACAATAATTGACAATAGTGTATTTGTATTTCAAATACATAGTAAATATTAAGCTGTGGTAGTAATTGTTCTGCTCATGCAAACATTACCTAAGACCGTATTACTTGCCATGTAAATGATACCGTACTTACATTTGTCAATAAATTCAGGTCACTATAAAGGTCAAGTATATATTGTGTACTTTCTGTTACATGACTAGAAATGTTTCTTTATTTAAATTAACGGGGTATTACTAATAGCCCACTAATTTTCAATTTTCAAGAGAACTAGATAACAGTAAAATAATAAATTTAATTGTCCATGAATTTTTAACAATCTATTATTATATATATTTTACAGAGTTAATGTTAATTAAGATGACTTAATTTAATGACGTAAACGTTACTCAGATTATAGAAAAGTAGTCTATTATTTAAGAGTAAATTATATAAGTTATATTCTATCTCTTTTTCTGTTTAGCCTCTGGAACCAGCGTAAGGTATTGTTTCAGAGGGGTAAGTGTGATATGTATGAATGTAAATGAAGTATTGTCTTGTACAGTCTCAGGTCGACCATTCCTGAGATGTGTAATTAATTGAAACCAACCACCAAAGAACACCGGTATCCATGACCTAGAGTATCCGCTCTCTTTATCTGTTTAGCCTCCGGAACTACCGTAAGGTATTACTTCAGACGATGAATGAGGATGATGTGCATGAAGTGTAGTCTTGTACAATCTCAGATCGACCTCTCCTGAGAAGTTTGGTTAACTGAAACCCAACCGCCAAAGAACATCGGTATCCACGATCTAGTATTCAAATTCTTATAAAAATAACTACCTTTACTAGGATTTGAACTTTAGAACTCTTGACTTCAAAATCAGCTGATTTGCGATGTCGCGTTAACCACTAGACCAGCCCAGTGGGCTATAATCTAGATGATTCAAATGGTATAAAAGTAACTAGATTTATTAAGATTTGAACTTAGAACTCTTTACTTCAAAATCAGCTGATTTGCGATGTCGCGTTAACCACTAGACTGAACTACAGTAACAGAAAATAAAAATTTGTATCATTTTTCTGACACACATTTGTAAATCAATTATAAATAAATTTTAATAGTTCGTAACTAGAAAATATGTTAATAATTACTTATCCATAAAAATGAAATCACTATTTCATAATTTCTCGTTCATGAAATAAATAATAAAAGAAAAATTTCATAACTTATGCACCGTTGGAACAAAAATACACCAAATTTAATAAAAACGAATAATAATAGTTGAATATTATACAATATTTAATTTGTACTGTAGTCCTTAAAATATGTTTGAATGGTTTGCTATCGATAATAGATTCTCAATTTAGTTTTTTTTTCTTTATTTTTACTAAAATTAGTAATGATGGCAATTTGTGTTTAAACTTATTTATGTTGTAAATACCTGTATTACAGTATAATTGAGCATGAATGGCATGCTCAATTATACTGCTCAATTATTATCAATGACCTTTGATCATAATGGATCGTTTTTGACACCAATTTCAGTAAAACTAAATCTTTCAAACGGATTTTCTTTTTATGATACCGGTTAATGACCAATGATATTCCTAATAAAAATTTTTTTTAGGTTTATATCTATTACGCTATTACAGAATAATAAAGTGAATCATAGTAATTTAATAGATAATCTTAGCCTTAGACTTAAAGGAAATCAGATAACACTGTCTCCTTAATGTTTTATACGTGTATATCACAATTTTAACAAAAATTGCTTACAAAAAAAAAATTACTATTTTTAACAGCCTTTAATATTTCTGAAGAATAAAATTTTATAATTCAGATACTACGATGTAACAAACAAAAAATATATATTTTGATTATTTAAAAAAATACAAGATTAATAAAGGTTTAATGATGTAAAAATGATTGCAATATACAGAGATTGAAGTGTGTCCTTTAATAAAAACCGAATTATAAAAAAAAATATATTTATTAATAATCATACATTTCTTCTTTTTTTTTTAATAAATGCTATTTGCGTGAATAATTATAATAGTTAAAAATACGCTGCCGTTATAGCATCATGTCTAGCATTTAAATTTATCCATTAAGAGATTAATTGTAGTGCAGTGGTTAAAAATACCAATAATTTTTTCCAAAAATTATATATTGTGTATGAGTTATTACCCGAATTTTGCTACCAATGATTTTAACTAACAAAAAATAAATCTTAATTGAAAAAAAATTATTATGTATGATTTTAATAATATTTATCACATACTGAAATTTTTAATAATTCCTTGTTGATTTCCTTTTCTTTTTTCCGTGTTGAGTATATTATGTCTATGTTAATTCTTCAATGAAAAATTAAAATTACAATTAATAATGTTTCATTTAATTCTCAACTAGCAGAAAAAGAAGATAGAGCTCAGGTTCACAAAACTAAAAGAAGCCAATGCAAAACAATGAAATCGCTTTCACTGATTTCATCATTTTGCAATGAAGAACTAAATGAAAAACTATGGTGTTAGTTAAGAACAGTGAATATTTCCTAGTAAAACTTGTGTCATCAAGGAATATATAAGCAAGGAATATAATAAGAAATAAGCAAGAAAAATAAATTTTCTGTTGATTATTGCGTGACGAGGAAAATACATTGAATAAAGTTAATAATATAGAGTTAACAGAGTTTCTTTAAGACAGTTTTAGAGCAGCCTAGTTCCTTTTGTTTATAATAAAGAACGGAGTGGTTGTTTCATCAACCACTCCAGGTAAAATTTGTTGCGTTATGAATGTAATGTGTAACAAAGTATACATTGTATTTTTCTACGGGAAAACAAAATAACAGTACATAAACATTATTTCCTAAATTAAATAAATAAAAAAAAAAAGAGATGTGTACATACTACATTTCTTTGTAATGCGAAATTTTATGACTACAAAACCAGTTCTTTTGTAAGAAATTAGGTATAACGAGTTGTTCAACTGTTGTGAAAAACAGACAAGCACTTAGTGGTGGCTTGTTTTTAGTGTGATTCGGAAGTGGGTAAGCTGTCTTAGCTGTCCCATTTTGTGATATACCTCCCTGTTGCAGTACATTCAAAACGAAAACAAAACCTAAATGGCTTTAAACCAATTTTATTTTACCAAATATAATATATTATACATTTAATAAGAAAAATATTTATAGATATGTCTTCCAATAAATAAATAATCGGATATTTATAAAATCAAATACACAATCTAATCTGACATGTCTCTTTTAGTCGGTATAGTAAATTTTGATTGTTAAGAGATATTTCAACAATTTAAAAAATTATATAAGAGGTACAAATAGTCATTTTTTTCTATTGCTTAGAAGTCTACCTACCAAATATTTATTTGGTATTTCCCTACCAAAAGGTAGGGAAAATAAAGCCTTCATTTTGGTTTATCGATATTTGAGCAATGCCTTAAATTTTGCAGGCATAAAAAGTAGCTGAAAACTTCTTTATTCTTCGAATTTCCTAATAAGCTTGGCATGAAATTTGTTCTTCTACTAAGAACAGATGGACAATTTTCGAGTGATTTGTCATTCTGGCAAGATACATTTATTTAGCCACATAATTATAGATCTAACTTATATACAGTATAATTGCTTATTTTACTGTTAATTTCTAGGTGTAATATAAATTAACAATTAATCATTCCTATATGATCTTTTATCATGAAATAAAATAAAAATATTTAAGTTTGAAGGAATAAGCCAACGATTTATAAGAAATAATCAGTTACTTTTATTTTTAAAATTAAAGAATAGAAATTCATAGGAAGTAAATCTGTAAACAATACAGCCACATTATTTTGGATAAAAATTCATTTGCTATCATTAATTATTCTATCTTAATTATATAATTGTTTAGTTTTATAGATTGTTTAATTAGATACAATATATGTATATATTTTTATATGATACATATAAAAAGGGTATTCTCTCTTGATGTTTAGCAGTCGTGAAGAAGATATCAATTTTTAATAAAACTCACCGGCTGATTTGCTTTTTAATCAAAGTAAACCGATAACGTACGATAGCTCGTACGGGTATTAAATTCCATATATCAGAGCGTCTGTGTTAACAGAGAGTTTTAGTCGTTTGTGTACTTCACTACCCATTATCTCACGATCATCTTGTAAAGACATCGTTTCGTATTATTTAAGGATTCTAATATGTCATTAAGGTAAGGATTAGAGTCATTCGTGAAGTAAATTAAGTCTATAATTACATATCTTACATGCTTAAAAGATAACGATCAACAATTATGTACTTGTATTGTTAATTAAATTAAGTCGATCATTACTTACATTAAATAAGTTATCATTAGTAAATTCAAGGTCATCCAAGTTAAATTTGTATATTAATTTGCTCCTGGTTGTTTGCCGAAAATTCTGCGATCATTGTACTATCACTATCTGCTAGATAATCAACTGCTGCATCATCGATCCCATCAGAACTGATCGACGTACATCGCATATTCAGACCGGCTCCGTTGAAACCAAAATGAGCATACCCGACTACTAAAATATTTATTTTAAAATAAATTGAATTTTCAAATGGACGATGACTATATATTTTAAATATTTAAGATATGGTATTAAATATTTTTCAAATGATACATATTAATTCTGACCCTATCGTAGTATTACCTCTCTCTCTTTATCTGTTTAGCCTCCGGAACTACCGTATGGTATTACTTCAGAGGATGAATGAGGATGATATGTAT
>JAAAKQ030490510.1:0-21434 GCA_010016005.3 Zanna intricata
TGTAGTGGGAAGAAAAACTGCAGAAGCTAGGGCCGTGGGGATGCCAACCCCCAAAGTCTTAAAGAATAAGACTCCCCATCGGGAATCAAATGTATGTGTAAGAAGTAGCGTAGAATGTTGTTGTGTAGTTGTGGGATTGTATATGTTGTAAATTGTGTAGTGTTCTTGATGTACAGTATGTGTTTGGTGTAAAGTGTTCTGCAGCTCAATGTGTAGTGAGAAGAAAAGCAGCCGAGGCTAGGGCCGTGGGGACATTAGTTATGATAAAGGATCATCAGTAATTTATAACAGATGATGTACTTATAAATTACATATCAATTTTAACTACAAATGAATATTTGTAAAACAATCTTTATTTCATTTTAAAGAACACACAAAATATTTAAACAAGAGGTTAAAAATGTAGCTGCCATTTGAACAGTCAGAAGTTGTTAAGAACTGAGATTCCATATGCACAAGGTATGATCAAAAAGTATTTGACCTTTATATTTTCATAAGAAGTAGCTGAAGTCATGTGGTGCCACCATGTTTCCTAGCACGATATTCTAGCCTTTGCTGGAAAAATCAATAGCTTTAATCTGCAATTTTTAGGTTTACTTTCATGTTGAATGCTTTTTACCATATTTTCATTTTAACCTCATGATAGAATGTGTTGAACACAATTACATCAAGCTTTGCCGAATACTCTGCAATACTGAAGCTGAAATATGTTCATGCATCATTTAACAATGATGGTATGAAGTCACAAAAATAAAAGAATAATACAACAGTTTTAAAAATGGTTGAACTTCAATGATGTTTCAAAAGTACAGAAGAAAGTGAGTGACCAAAAAGCACTATTTTTTTTTTTATACTTATTAAGAAGTTTTCAGTCATCTCTAAGTTATCATTCATCCACAAATGTCAAGACAACTATGAAAATCAAACAAGTGGAATCTATGTCATAACAATGTCCCTTCCCACCCACCCTTGCAGCTAACACACAGCTTTATAACTAAATATTACACAACATCCTATGGTCCCCAGGCATCCAATTTTCATATATAATTCCACAAGACACAGTTCTATAAATTGAAAATACTACTTACACGTAGATTTAACAAAAAAAATTAATTTAATAATGCTTAATTACTTAATTTAATAATTTATGTCAAAGTTTAGTAATTTATTTCGACTTTATACAAATTTGCATCAATATTAACATCTTTAAAAAAGTTTTTATGTTCCTGGCAACTATAATGTCATTTAGAATGCATTTTTCATTTCAATTTTTTTCCTTATCAGCTAGTTAAAATAAAGGAAAAATATTAAACTTCCATCTATTCTCCATTAGAAAAAAAAACATTTTGATGTGCTTAGATGTGTAAAAGATAAACATTATGGTAAATTAATTTAAGAGAAAACTAGAACATCAATTAGTTTTTTTTGTTGGAGTAATAAGATAACACATTAAGGTGACATTCTTAATGTTTAATATGTTGACAAAATGGTAAATAAGTTAAGCTTAATAAATATATTACCAGTTTCTCTGATATGAGTTCTTGCTAATCCAGATAGAAGCTCTAAAGCTGCAAGAGACACATTTAGATCAGTCTTCCAAGATGAAATTAAACGATGACAAACAAGGTATGTTGCACGGACAAAAAGTGCATGCGCTGAATCTATAATAATAAAACAAAATTGACAAAAAATGTATAATAATAGCCATAAAGATTGTTTTAAAATATTAAAAAAGATATACATTACATAAGACTAAATTAATTTAAAATATGAACTTTATGTTGTAGATTAGTCTTTAAACTTTTAATTCAGACACAATTTTTTTTGGCCTATTGAAGGAAGATTGTTTTTAGAATCTTTAACATAGATACAGTATCATTAGATCTGATCTTTGTACATAGTTTTGTCTTTCTCATAGTTAAAATTCATGTAAAGCATTTAAGAATAAGCACCAGTATGACTGTTCTGAATTACTTTTTATGAAAGTAATTATAATAATATACAGCCAAATCCTTTAGTGAACAGAATAATGGTGTCACATGTACGGTTTAATATAATCTGCATTCCAGTGGATCTCAATTTCTGATGTACATTTCACTTGCTGAAGAAAGTAACAGGAAATCACTTTACTACTCTCACTTGCTAGCAAACTTGAGAAATGCTTATTATTCTTATGGATGGTTTACTTTTTTCATGAGTAGTTTTATTTTAGGTAGGTCACCCACTGATAACCATTATAGATATGGGACCAAATAGATAGGTAAATTACAGTAAGTGTCTGTTAATCCAATACTCACTCATTCTTTAAAATATTGAAAGATTAATCAAGATTTAATAAGAAAAAATTATAGACCAAAGATTTCTACAGTAATGTTTCTCAAGGCAGTATTACAAAATAATGGATTACTCTATCAGACGTTTAGTAAGCCTTATTTGAAAAAATAATTTGTTGTTAAGTGTATGAGCTTCAATCAAAAGTTCAAACTGAAGACTTTTCAAATAAATAATATCAACAGATCTGATAATCTGATGATCTTCCTACAGTTTCACTAAATCAGCAGAAAAATGGATTTTGAAAAAAAAAAATACTACTTGCGCACTGTAATTATGTAATAATTTAGTCTTCATATTTATTATTTTTGAATATGGTTTTTAATTCTTAATAATATACTTGTATGGTGTGGTATAACGTATGGTATTAAAAATGAATGTAATGAATTCTCGAATAAACAGTAAATAACTAAAACTAATACTTTAAAAAATACAATTGGCTGTTTCACATAATAATGGTGGTTCTATATAACATGTTATCAATTTAAGGTGTCACTTTGGGATCTGCAGTATTTTTCAACAATCACAAATGTAGCTGTTATTTATTAATAGCTATTAAGTAAAAACAATATAATTTCATTTAAAAACAATAAGAAGTTTAAATAGAATGTTATATCCTTCAACACACAAATACTGAAAATTTTGAGAAGTTTGTAGTGTTTTGGTTGTAATGAAGCACTGTCTATATAGCAATTGTAAAATTAATTGATAAATTTATGAAACCTCACCAAGTGAAGACAAAGATTTGTCAACATAGTGTCAGGTTAGCTGAAAAACATTCCCTGTTTTTAGCAAAAACCCAAGGTTTTAAAAACCTTGCTATAAATCCAGGTTGATCAGTTCTAAGACATTCACAATTAATCATCTCCAAAGATATTCCAAGCCATCTCAAAAATTAGATCACATCTTGCATAAAGATCTTGAACTACATGCTTACAAAGTACAGCTGATACAACAATTGCAATCAAAATACCACACTTAATGTATTTACCGGCTGGATTTTGGAAATTCAGGCAAAAGATAACCTTGATTTTTTTTTTTTTTTTAAAGAAAATTACCTTTGTGACAAAGTCCATTTCCCAATGAATGGGTTCTTGAATAAACAGAACTGGCAGATAAGGGGACTCCAAAAATCTTAAGAATAATTGCTGTAAGTGATAATTTATTTACAAGAGACTGTTTGGTGTGGCTTTTAGGTTGGCAATGTAATCAGGAGGTATTTTTTTTTGAGAACACAAAAATACTACTGTTACAATCAATGCAGATGCTACTCCATGGTGCCAACTGACTTCTTATGGCTTACTTTATAAGAAATTGACATGGCTGATAATTACTTTGAACAGGATGACACTATGAGCTACAAATGATTTCATTGTTGTGCAGAAATTTCTAGATTGGGCTAATTCACAACATGGAGTCATTAACTGGCTGCCTAGGTTGTGTGCTTTTTCCTTTGAGGCTTTGTGAAAAAACAAGTCTACAGCAATAATCCACAAACAGCTGAAGCACTTAAAGAAAACATTCAACTTACATTTATAGAATAATGCCACAATTATGTGAAAATGTGATGCAGAAGTTTCTTTCACAGAATTAACATTTCTAATAGAAATTGGGATGCCCATTTATTGGCTATGGTATAAACACTTAATTTTTTATTTTGTAATTTAGACTGAAATAAAGATAATGATAATTTAAAAAAAAAAAACTGTTTCTATTATTAATTTAAAATGACACTTCTTAATGGAAAATCCTTTACATATTATGTAATAATAATACAAAAAAAATAGCAATAATTATTTAATATTAAACCTAAATAATTTAATTACTTATTCTCCAACACAAACACTTACTGCTGCTTTACCACCATTTACTCTATCACACTCATTCATGATTAAGAAAAAAATAACACGCATGGTAAATCCGGTTTAACATTCTTCCAGGTACAGTCCTCCTGATAAGTCATATTTAACATTTTCCATATTTTCTGAAAAATAACTTACACATTTCCCCAAATAATATTACTAGAGGAAAAGTAAATTTGTTTTTACAGTGATTTTTTTTTTGTTGAAAAATTAATTTTTAAAATATTCAAATCATTCTTTAAAAAGTTATGAGAAGCCAAAATTTAACAAACATTTATCAAGAAATACTTAAATGCATATGTATTCATTAACAATTTCTGCAACCGGCAGAAATTCTATAGAAATCTGTGAAAAACATCTAGTTCAAGGAATGCCCATAATTTGTTCCTAAATATTTTAAGTGGACATGAATGATGGTGTGTATTACAAAAGTGTTCCTTAAGCAAGGTATGTTAGAATGCGATTTAACAAGGAAGATGTAACCTGATAAATAATGGCAGAAATAACAAAATCTGGAAGAGAATGAGATTTAAGACTTACAAAAGTGTAGTTTAGAATACTACATTATAAAGAATTGAGGCTTGGCACATCAGCTCATGGAACAAGTAAAGGTTATTAATTATAGAGATTTATTCTTTAGTGAGAAGCCGCTATATGACTAAGTTAATTAAAATAAGAGATGATGACACATGACAACAAACAGGAGTGATTAAAGATGTAAAAAAACAAAATCAAGAATGGTCTGGCAATCTGCAAGATGGCAGATGATAGATCACAGAGTCAAGTTTTGTTCCAGCAACAAGATAACACAGAGGACATTTGAATTGTTGCCAGAGTGCTAAAACTGAAAAGGCAATAGTGACAACAGTACTGGAGGTGGATGATTGTCATGAAGAGTGTGGAAATTTGTATAGAAACAGCAACAGCTTAAGTTAAACAATAACTTTAAAACTTTATACAATTTGCCAGTGCTACATAACTTGAAAAAAAAAACAGGTAATAGCATTGGTAAAGTCAAGGTATCAGCTTTGAAGCAAATTATATATATATATATATAGTTTTTACATTATCTTTTAATTCTTCAATCAATAAAGATAATTTCACAACTCCTGGACTATCTCAAGAATTAGAATTCTGGATATAAATTAAGGATAAAATATTGATAGCATTATATTTTATGAACTAATAACAAATAACAATAATAACAAATAATAAATAGTAATGTTGATGAAGAAACTCATTGGTCGAATACATTTTTACATGGTCATTTTTATGCTAGAAATTTTGTTTTTAGCTAATATTCTAAATATATTTCCATTGTGAACTATAAATAATATTAACAACACAAAACAAAAATGAATTTTTCTTACAAGCAAAAACTTAATAAACATAATTTCATTTATAAACCACAAAACGATATTTAGTACAATATAAATACAAACATAACTGGATAATCTGTAAGGAATATTATGATATCATGCAATACACAATCATGCAAGATATTTTTACTACACAAAAAAGTATATATTTTAGCACATTATTCTATTATACAAGTATATATTATATATATATAAATCTACAAAACAGAGTACTAGAATACTATGTATTCAAGTAATTTAAAAGATTTTGTATGATTAAATCACTGTACAATGTATTGAAACTAAAACTTATGTATTTATTTTTATTTACAAAATTGTTTAAAAGCATAGCAGAAAAATACCTAAAGAATGTTTACATAACATGTAGGGGGGAAATATCCTTTTACTCATCTATTTAAAGAGATTCATGCTATTTAGTAACATGATGCTAGATAGTAGAGATAGGCAATTTTCAAATAGAAATCAGAATATTATGGTGTATACTAGAATAACATGTAGTGATGATCACTTAAAATTCAGGAAATGCTGGGCAAATCTGAATGATTCTTTAACTAGTTTGTTTTATTAAATTTTAAGGAAGCTTTTATGTATAAGTTTAATCAGAAATGATAATTATTGAATAAGTACAAAAAAACTTTAAATTATATCATATTTCACAATATTTGTTTTTTTTTTTTTTTTTTTTTTATTGCAATTTAATCTTTTAAATCACTGACTACAATATATTCTCTAAGAGTTTGTCATAGTTTCAGTGAATGAAAGTTAGAAAAAAAGCCAATTTTATTTACAAAAATCAGATAAACTGTACTCAAGATATTACTATTTATTCAAAAATTTTACAGTTAAACAATTTTCATAAGTAGGCAAAAATCTGAATCTTTTGCAGTTAAGTAATTGTAAACAACACTCACAGAAATATTTAAAGGGTTTCTTTCCTACATTTGTTGGCTATAGCTTTTTATTTATTTATTAGCTGTGGATGATTTAAGTAAAAAATTCTGGAATCAAGAATTATAGCAAATAAAACCTGAAATGATTTTTGTAGAATTTTTTTGTTGCAATTTTGATGAGTTTTCTTCCAGGTAATAAATCAGATCTGATATCTGAATAACAGTGAGTAGTTTAGATTGTACATAATATTTTTACATTTTTAAAAGACTGTAAAGCACTTATTTTATAGAATTAAGCTAAGCATAAAAAGGGATTCCTATAAGTATAAGACCAGTTTATTGGCTAATAAATAACTCTAGATAAAATTCCTGAAATATTTTAATTTACAATTTCATTCATCTCATATTCTCTATAAAAAAATAAATCCAAGGTCATAATAATAAACAGAAAATATATGTCTACAATAATTTGCAAGCTGAATTCAGAAATATTTTAATAGGAGTTTGTTATCAATCGTTTATTAAAATATATATTTAAATGACTGAAAAAAAAAAAAACACTTAGGAATACATGTTTATTCAGTTACTAGTTACTGTATCTGCAGATTTAAAAAAAATCTAACATTATCATTATATTGTTTTAAACAACAAATTCTTTTAAATTACATACTAAAAGAAAGAGAACTATATAAAATATTAACTATTACTCACTGAAAACACAAAATAACAAATGAATATTACTATACATACATGTTTAGGAATACATATACATAAAGCTAAACTAATAACAAATTACAAAATAACTTTTATCAAAAACTGGGAGCACATAGTGCACCAATAAATTGCTGAGCAATAATTACCAAAGAGGTAAGAATTATTTAGGTACATACACCACTGAGTTAGTATAATATAATTCATAAGGGATATAATATACACTAAATCTATTTACATATAAAGCATTAATTGTTAGAATTTATTGTTTTAGCTGAAAACTATATATAAAATGAGATTATAAGGGCACTGCTAAAAAAACTGTCAAAAAAAATCACAATATTTAAATTAAAACAATTTCTTTAAAAACTGACAATTAAAATAAGAAAAATTAAAACATTCTCTTATTCTGATTCTGAATTAATATGCTTACTATACTACCTTAAATATATACATTTCAAATATAACTAATTCAATTAAAAATCCAATTGTTTGATAAAGTTGAAACTTTAGGACTGCCAGATTAAAACTTTTTTATAAATTATAAATTCCTACAAGGAGTAAATAAGAAATACTGAGTTAAAACAGTTAATTTAAATATTATATATGCATACTGGATACAATTTAAGTATCTAGAATGTGTTGCATTTAAAATGAGTTTAAAATTTAATTTTTGTTCAAACAAATTTTAAATTTGTTTGAACAAATTTTATAATTATATATTCATAAATTGTATTAATCATTATAAATTTGTAATTTCATTACATTTTTTACTTTACATCATGTAAAATAACACTGTTCTAGATTCAACCTTACGTAACCACAAAAGTTGAACATTAGTATCTAATGGTCAAAATTGTTTCTAATTAGTGTATTATTTTACTCTAAATTTATATTTTTTTGACAAACATAAGCTTTATTTCATTTTGGTTCTATAATTCAAGATTTATAGCAAATGTGTGTAATTTTTTAAATTTTATTATTACACTGGTCAACAAAATTTAATTTTTTGTTTGTTAAATGAGAGCGAATGGCTGATTCTTATATGTTAATATTCATATATGTTAATAAATTTTTCTATCAGGCTCAGTTTTTTTGTAACTGAAATTTCTTTTAAAACAAAAAATGTATGGTGAATGTAATATAATACACGTTACATGCATTTTGTACTCACCTCAAATTTATTTTGTTTGGATTTTCTGCTGTAATTTGCTGAAGGTAGATCCCTGTTTAGATTTCAACAGTAGTCAGCTAACATTTCTGGGTTCCATTTTCCCTGACATAGTGTTTCCATTATAGATATCTCCTGGTGAAAGCGTTCATGTTCATCACTGATAGTGCCGAGATTGTTAGGGAAAAAATCCAAATGTGAATGTAAGAAATGGATTGATAAGTTACACGCAAATTCTTTGTAGTTTTGAAGGAGTTCACTCACAATTCTCTCTCTAGTTACCAGCCTTAGAGTTTCCAAGGAAGCTGTTTATCACATTTTGAAATGATTTCCATGCAGCAACCTCCAAGTCATTCAAACATTCTTTAAATGCCAGATTATTCATTAGTTTTCTTATTTGTGGTCCAACAAATATACCTTTATTCTAGCATCACTTATATTAGGGAATTTGTTTTTAGTACTGAAACCCTGCACCATTATGATCCATGCTTTAATAAAATTTTTGAATAGACCTAGCTTAATATGTAATAGCCCACCAGGCTGGTCTAGTGGATAACGCGACATCGCAAATCAGCTGATTTCGAAGTCGAGAGTTCTAAGATTCAAATCCTAGTAAAGGTAGTTTTACTTTTATACGGATTTAAATACTAGATCGGTGATACTGGTGTTCTTTGGCAGTTGGGTTTCAATAAACCACACTTTCTCAGGAGTGATCAATCTGAGATTGTACAAGACTACACTTCATTCACATTCATACATATCACCCTCATTCATCCTCTGAAGTAATATAATACGGTAGTTCTGGAGGCTAAACAGAAAAAAGAAAAAGAAAAAGCTTAATGTGTAGTGGCGGAAGATAAATATTTTTTGGCTTTACTAATGCCTGACTAATAAAATTCTACTTTCCTAGAGTCAGTACCTCTCTCTTTGACTACTGCTAATTTATGTAATGGTTTTTCCTATCCCTGCTGTCCCACTTGACAAAAAGCAACAGAACTTAGTGTATCCAAATTGCAGTCCAAGTAAAAGCACTATTACTTTCATATCTCAACAAATATGCCATAAATATTTCTCATACTGAATCCTGCTAAATACAAGTTTCATATCTTCATAAGACTCTTGTAAGTGAGCAGCACATCCTAATGGTATTGATGGGCACTTATTTACAATGTGAAGTAGAACAGCTTTCAAACTAAGCTTTGATGAGTCCATAAAAAGTCACCATTAATCTGGATGGTCTTTGATGAGTCCATAAAAAGTCACCATTAATCAGGATGGTACACATGTACCAAAGCTTCCAGTAAAGAGACCACATCATTACAGTATACTATGTTTTTGTACTGAGAGAAGAAATGTTCAAATTCTGACCGTCTGTCATGGAAAGCACTTATCTTATTTTAGTGTTTCGTTGTAAAAGATGCCATTTTTTTAGTTTTGATGGCAGTATTTCTGCTTGATCTTTGATAAATTTAAAACATGAACCAGATCATTTAATTCTGACTGATTAATTAAATGGAGTTCAGTACATCTATTTTCTAAAAAGTTTGGATCTCTTTCTTCATCACCTGATAAGTCAGCACAAGATTTGACATTTTCATCTTCATTTAAGTTCCACGTTTCTGGTAGTATGGGAATTGAAAGCTCTTGGATATGTGGCACTGGGCACATAGCGGAAAGAATATCAGGCTACTTAACAGTAAGCCTAGTTTTAGTTGTTATCCAAGATATCTTTATTACATAACAATAACAGTATGTGCCGGCCTCCGTGGCGCAAGTGGTAGGGTCTTGGCCTTTCATCCAGAGGTCCCGGGTTCGAATCTTGGTCAGGCATGGCATTTTTCACACATGCTACAATTAATTCATCTCATCCTCTGAAGATATACCTTAAAAGTGGTTCCAGAGGTTAAAAAAAACAATTAAAAAAAAAATAACAGTCTGTGGTGTGGTCTTCGGTTCTCTCCACCACTGTAATTGTAAATGGCATATGACAAAATCCATTTAGCCAACCAATCAACAATGTTACACAAGAAGCACAGCAAATATGAGAGGAGCCCAAAATTTGTCCTGATCACCTAATTTATATCCAAAATCCAGCTCATATGATGTTTTTTTTATCAGTAAAGTTATATTTCTTTTCTGAGACTTTAACATTACCTCATCCCAGATATGGCAAAAATTGTTTGGATGATTAATTCAACTGCAGGACATTGTTAATACATTACAATCACTAATATTGTTTAAAAAGAAACACTTTATAAACATACACTCACTTTACTGAACAACATATACCTGCAAATAAATGAAAGCCAGCAAGAAAACAGAATGTTACACACACAAGAACTCGCACTTGAATGTGAATGAAAAATATTTCTCTAGTCTGCAAGACAATTTATAAGTAAATACAGTAATGACAGAAATAATTAATGACTGGATGATATATTTATAGTATGATGAAAATAGCAAGAATGAGTCACATTATTGTTCATTTTATATAGTGTGTAAATAATGAACATGATGACTAATGTCTAAAAAATCAATGTGATAACAATTAAGTGTCTGTAATAAATAAACAAAAGCTATTTAGTTGATAAATAATAAAATACGTTCACAGAATGCAATGCTTATGCAGTTCATGCATGATAATACCTGAAAGTAAGAATGGTAATTACAAAAAACCTAAGCATGATAGAAGAATTCTGATTTCATATTTGAAATTTGCATGAAGAATACTATATGAATCAGTTATTCACTCTCATTTAACAAATCACTGTTGATCAGTGTTATAGTTGTTAGATTTTATAATTATGTATAATTTAAAATTAACAGTTATATGTAGGCATTATAATTATTAAAACATTTGTTATGGAAAATAAACAGAATTTATTTTTAAAACTTAATACTGATTTTATTTCATGTTTTTAAACTGTGATTCAGGATTAATCACAAATCCCACAGTTCTTCAGGAACAATGGAATTATTTTCAAATTGTAACCTTTTCAATATTTAGACCATTCAGAAGTTTCTTTTTGCATCTTTGGTAATAGTTTAATTTGGCATCGCCATAATGAACTACTTATATAAATTTTATTTAATATTTTGTAAGAGAATAAGAAATCACGTTTTCTTTGACAGTTACTTCAGCTGTAAAGAAACAGAACTCTAGTTCTAATGAATATTAGTGTAACTAACGTGTATTTCAAATCTAAAGACTGTATACAAAAGAAAGAATTACATTTTTGATATTACCCATTGCCTTATCCCTTTTATTAAAGTTTTATTATGTGCTTGACTTATTAATGTAAAGGTAAATACAGTTTTTTTAATATTGCTTTATTTTTTGTTACAGGTTTAAGTGTTTTTCTTATTCAAAATCCTTGTTTTTATTACAATGACTTTTTTTACTGTATTCTAAATTAAATTAATATATTCTAGGAAATTTATAAAAATAATAAAGAATTTAATTTTTATTCGTTTTAGTCATGTTTTAAGAGATACCAAATTATTTAAATGTCCCAATTATAGTATTGAAGTATAATGTTGATACACACTTGCAGGTAAAGGAAATCTGCTTACCTAAACAGTCAAAAATCTGTTTCAACTATATTTAAATTAACATACATTTAAATAATGTAAGGTAAAAAAGGGATTTAAAATTAAAAAAGAAAACATAAAAATATTGGTCAAATGTTCCTCAGATAATCAAAGTAGAAAAGTTTAAAAGTAATTATTATATTAATGCTTCAGAGCAGTATTTATATAAATTTTCTGGAATATATGCTAAAGTTGCAACATAAAAATTATTTTCTTACAGTGCATTAACAACTGGCAATCCTAATGAACTATAATATATTTAACAAATTATACAACCAAATGCCAAACCGAGGAGTTTCATTGTACTATTTATGTGTAAAGTGAATCTACACTTTGAGATTTCACAATGTCTACAAGACCAAAACATTAAAAAAGTTATGAGATTTAAAATAAGAAAATTAACATTGAAATAAATGAGTCAAAAACAACAGATAAATCAATATGAGATGAACAAATAATTAATATTACAAGTATTTAAAAATAAAATATTTTAACAGAATATATTATAGCAATGCCCTCTAAAAACTAAGAAAAAACATTGAACCCTACAAAAGATATCCTAGCTAAAGATTAAACAAGAACATATTTTCCTGTAAAATGCAGTCGCAAATGATATGTCATGTAAGTATAAAAAGACAGAGTTTTGCCAGACAAAGAAAAAGAGGTGGTAAATTGGTTAAGGTAAGGAGGGGGAAAACCCAAGCAATCCAGAACCACTGCATGCTGTTGTTAATTTCTGTGCTAAATATTGTTTGTTTTTTTTATTTAAATTTTTTAAATTTTATTTTATTACTGTTATTACTTTTATTTAATGCGTTGAGGACAAATGAGAACTCTCCATCAGTGAAGTATATGTTCGATGATGATTCTGCATCCTCCATTAATGTTCCATCACTCAGTCCGCTAATAGAACTCATCGTGTCTAATAGTTTAAATATATAAATTATATATTATGATAGTAAATAAACAGTAAATAATTTAAAGACTACACATACAACAAATTACATGAAATAAAAATAAAATTTGCTATTTCTGTCAATTTTAGTGAGCTGAACAATTAAAACCAAAGTCGTACTATAATTTAGTTATTATTAAAAAATAACAGAACATACTCATTACAAAAAAAAAAAACAAAACATTTTTTCAACTTGAAAGTCACAGTTATTTTCTTATTTTCATCTCTCTGCATGTTAAATAATCATTTTGTACTTAAAGTAAGATTGGTTACATTATACGGTTACAATAAAACACACTTATCAATTTTAGTTATAACCATACCTAGTTTACTTATATATTTACCAATCATTATGAAATTACTTTAATATAAGTTAATGAAATAATCTCAGAAATTTTACTGAGTGGTGACATGAAACACATCAGAGCCACTTATTGAAAACGTAACAAACTCAAATGAATTCATTAGTGTTTATTGATTTAATGAAAAATAGTGAAACAATAATAAAAATATAAACTGATCAGAGTAAATTTAGTCTTTTCTTCTAAAAAAGGGGGGGGGTCTACATATTAAACATAGTATTATTTATTCATTATCACACATAAAACTGAGATAAAGAGTTTAACAACTTACTTATGAATATTGATGCAGTCACCAGAACACCCAAATACTGTCAAAAACATTTTTCCTTGTTTTAAATTCAGGTAAAAACATTAGTATTTCTACAAAATTTAATGAATATTTATAAAAAATATATTTTTTTTTTTTAGATTTAACAGCTCAGAATCCAAGTTAGCAAAAAGTTTTAATTTAAAAAAAAAAAATGAATGGAGCTCCAATCATGAAATTGTAAAATTGTTTTATCATGCAATCTAAAAGAAGATATTTTCAAATTAGGACTCTGTTCCACCTACTGTGAAAGTTTTTGGGTTAAACTAATGATTTAGTTTGTTAAAATAATTCATGGGAGATGAACTGAAGGAAATTAAACTTTCAACAATTCCTGTAAAAAATATTTTTTTTTTAGTTCTAGCTGATGATTTCCTTCTAGATAAAGTACCCAGAATAACACTGTATGATCTAACAAATATTACATATAAAAATGATTTTAAAAAAGCAGAGGTATGATAATACAAAATTACTTTCAAATAAAAAAATTAAAGTTACATATAAATAATAATATTGGAATACGATAAATATCCTTTAATCTAATAAAATTATTGAAAACTTATGATAGCCAAATTAAGAAATAGATAAATGGTAAAATACATGTAAAACTGTCCCTCAAATATAAACTAATAAAATTCACATAAAAATTAAATTATTCCTGTATAATAAAGAGCAAAAAAACCTCTCATCCAACAATAGATAATTCAAATTTTATTTCTATAAAAATATGTTTTTAGGAAAGATTCTGGGTTTATATCATGACATAAAACGAGAACATAAAAAAAAAACAAATTTATTAACAAATTGAACCAAAATTATCAACTTGATAAGTAGATGTAATGCTTATAATCCTTCTGTGTGAAGAAAACAAATTTTTTGACAAAATTAAAAACATACAATTTATTTCATTTAATTTTTAAATAAATAAAGATTGTGGATCCAAGACATACTAGAAATAAGCAAATGCACTTTAACATATAAAAATACCATAACTATAATGAAATGCAAAATAATAAAAGCTAAATGAGTATTAACAATAGTTTTTATAATTATATAGCCAGGGACTGTGAGTTGAGGAATCAAATGGTAGGGTACGTTAAAATTTATAGTGGTGGTTTTAATTTGGAGCCTTTTTGTATGAAATCATATGATTTTGAAGACTAATTATTCAGCAATCCAGTAATCATTTGCAATTGGTTGGAAGAACATCTTATTACTTAAAATAGAATGCAGCAAAAGGAACTGGGTACAACAGCAAGTAAACAGTAATCAATTATTCCTTGCTAGAGAATTAATAAAAATTATACATAGTTTTTAAAAATCAATTTAAGCAGTAAACTTAAAATTCTAGTTGCACTGATAAAGACAACAGAAAAAACTATTTCAATAACTTACTATGACATGTTAAACAAGTAAAAGAAAGCAGATGAAGATTGACTGTGATTATGTTAATTTTTACACCCAAATTATATCAAATAATCTTTGGTATAAAGATAAAATATTTGTAAAAAAATGGCTTTATTTGTAACAGATCAGAATACTGTTGCATTAATTACACAATTTTAGTGAATCTTTTGTGCCATTTAGATCATAAAATCACAACTCTTCAATAACTACAAATAGCATTAATATTATAATTCATACAGAAGATAAATAATGCCACATAAAAATTAATGGAAAATTTACTTTGCATTAGCAAAAATAAGGCAAAAATTATATAGGAGTCAGATTGCAAAAACCATTAGTGGCAGTGGAAAACTATTTCAAACAGAGCTGCTTATATGAAATATCAAAATTAAATAAATTAATTATAAATAAACATAAGTCTAATAAAATTACCAAAATATGGATACTGAGGAAAATGGTGTATGGGAAAGTAGCATGATAACATTCCAGTAAAAAGATATGTAACAGACTATTATAACTTAACATTATGCAGTAAGTATTATGTGATTGGTATTATGCAAGGAAAACGTTTTAAAATATAATTTTCAGTTATACGATAGAATTGATAAAACTGATTTAATTAACGACAATATTATTTAATTATATGTGAAATTACTAGTAAAATAAAACTATAACTCCCATTTCATAAATGACAATTGTATCAATTACATTATTTAAGAAAACGAACACAATATGGTAAAATTTCATGATTATAAGTAATATTTAACAGTTATTTTTTAAAAGAATGTAATAATAAAAATATAATGGTCAGCTATTGTAAATCCAGTATGTAAAGATATACCTCTACTTATCTACCAAAGAATGGACTGAGTGATTGTCAAATATGTGAGCTTGCAGCATGTTTCTGAGACAATATAACACTGACAAATAAAAGACAACTTTTTAATTCAATATACAATTCAAATTTTTCAAGAAATAATTAAAAATTAGAAGTAAATAAGAGATTTAATGAAATAATGTGTATTAGAATGTTACAAATAATTATTAGGATACATTAATAATTAGCAAATTATTTGCTGTTAGAAATAGAATATTAATTTAATAAACTAACTATGCTACTACATAAATTACTGATATTAATATTTTATTAATTATTATTAATTAAATAAAATGCATTAATAAATGTGCATAAATACTATACATAATGTAAGAATGATAATAAACGTAATTCATTAATTATAATTGATTATCAAATACTACTACTTTTTGTTTAACAGAACTTTATTTTATTTTTGAAATACATAATTAAAAGTTAATATTTATTTAAAAAAATATGAAATATAACTTACCAGATGATAATAGGTTTGATGTTGTATCACTACCAGATGCAGATAACATATCAGGTTGAGTAACCTGATCTGATTCTTCAAATGCTGCAGAATCCTGTACACTAAGCAATAATCCACCTAAAATTAACAAAGATGATACGTTACAATTGTACTTCAATGATACAATCAAAACATTAAAAAGTTAAAAGCGCAAATTTAATTTTGTGTTAATCTATCTTTTTGTAGTTACAACTTAAATAATAATATTCTTCGGTTAGGTGATCTATTCCTTTGTGATAGAGATTGAAAATTATTTACATCCTTATTTAGAAAAAAAGATTCAAATTAATATGTTTAAATAGTTCAAGCTAAATAGGTTGAAACAGTAAAAAAAGTTAGAAAAAAATATGTATATGGATCTCCTTATCTATAAGTGATAACATGGTTTATTTTTAAAACACATTGATAAGGCTTAAACACTTTTTTCTGATAGCATAATAGGAAAAAAATACACACATTTAACTACAGAAATAAAATACTTAACAGATTTAACTAATTCAAAGATATAAATATATTCTTACAGCTGAAAATAGATTGCTACATCATTTTCCCACCTAATTCTTTGGTACTGTATTGAGTGTAACCTTAATTGTAAAAATCACAGACTATATTGCCAAAAAATTTTATTTTGCCATCAATATAAAAAACTGCTAATTTTTTCTCTTAAATCCTTTAATCTATAAGATTATGTGGGATGAACCCCCACCAGTAGCAAATTGAAGTAAAGTTCTTATTCTAAAATATCAAGCAGTATGAAAAGAATTCATCCTCACACTTCTTGTAGATAAATATGATTATAAAAAAAGATTATTTTTTTTACTTGTACCTAATAGAAGCTGTGATGATACTATAAAATAATTAATTTGAGGTAGAGAGAAACCGGGCGTTAAGGGATAGTGACGCACAACATATAGCCTCTCCTATTCAAATGTCAACCTTACCTTCACATGGTATTGCCTGTTATCACTAACAAGGAAATGGCGACCGAGTGACCACCAGTATAAGTGGTCCCCCCTCTATCAAGTGCCGACAGCCTCCTTGGAGGGTGGATGAGCGAGTAAAGAGCTAGGGCTCCCTATTGTCCTAGAGTTGGGAAACCACCTCTAAAAGTGGATGAACCTGCAATGGTCAACATAGGATGCGGAAGGCAATGGGAAACCACAGTGTTAAACACCCCTTGAGGTATCCCTAGTCTGACTGGACTGATTCTTAACATGGAGGGTCCTAAGAAGAAATAAAGAGGAAGCTCAGGACCGAGTGAAATGGAGGAAGTCCAGCTAATACCTGTCTGAAGACAGATACACAAGAGAGAGAGAGAAATCACAGTTACAAAATTTTCAAAAAAATGATACATCTATACAGTAAATCATAAAAAAAAAATTTTGGAAATAAATTCATAATTTTTTATAAATGCTAAAAGGAGGAAGGAGTAGAAGAAATAATCTAACTGTATTATAGCACATACAGTACAAGAGAATGACCTGATGACTGTAAAAACAGTAATGATGCCAATTCCAAAGAAAATTGGTATCAGAAAATGTAAAGAACACAGAAAATAAGTTTAACAGTTATTGCCACTAAAATATTGTTAAGATCCGAAACTAGAAATCAGTAAAAATAAAGGAAGTGAATGCAGGAGAGGAATAGTTTGACTTTAGGAACATAAAGGAACCAGAGATGCCATTGGGCTAATAAGGTTGGTTGGAGAGATATTTAGAGAAATGAGTGTTTCACAGATTTACAGGAGATAAGTGATAAAATGATGGAGATTCTAAAAGAGAAAAAAGAAATGGAAAGACAAAAGGTTAATTAAAGAATTATACAGAGACAAATAGCAGCAAAGAAAGTAAAAAAAAAAAAAAAATGACTGACTGGGTGATCTAGGTTAAAGTGTTAAGCAAGGATGCTGTTTCTCACTGAAATTGTTCAAAATTTACATTGAACATATGAGAAGAACTATAATATAAGAGAAGAAGGAAAAATATAGGAGAATTAAATATAAGATGCATAAGGTTTGCGTAATTCTAGCTGTTGGCACACACACTCTGAAAACCGTTAACAGTCCTGGAGGCAGAATGAAAGAGTACATAATGAAAATAAGTATTGGAAAAACCAAAGAGATATAAGTAAAGAATGGAGAGGATTGACTTAAACTTACCAAGTTGATGCAAAGAAGATTGGAAACTACAATGTGATACAGGAGAAGGCTTGAGACAGAAATGGATGGAAACAGTGATGGAGTAAGGGACCTGCTGCCTTGCAGAACACCAGATAATAATGAAGTGAAAGTTACTAGCATACTTTTAAAAGCATGAGAAAAAATAAAAACTATTCTACATAATAACAATCACATAAAAAACTTATTAAAATCACATAAAATCATTTCTAAGAGATCCTCCATCTCTCTGAAATACTGTAGAATGGTCTATCAAGCAAAATCAGTAGCTTCTGGATTTGATTTAGGTTAGTTTTTTTTTTTTTTTGAGGTTTATCGTGCAATTAGAATTATTAAAATTTCAAAAAGGATTAGTCCTTTGAACTTGTATAAACATGTACATTAACGTAATGAAAAGATGGAGTCATTATAATATAGTTGCAGAAATCTCAGCTTTACCTTGAAAGAAATGAAATTACGGATGAAAAAACTCATATTCAGTAACAAGAATTCTAAACAGGACTTATTGGCATGAATAATAACAGGCTAACTCTTTATCAACTGAATTTTCATGAAGTAGACTATTTCTGAACTGTACAGTTACATTAATTAGAATAAACTTAACAAAAAATACAATAATGATTAAAAATAATTAGTGAAGTCATAATCAATAATACAAACCAAGCAGCATTTGAGTATTTTGAGGATCAGTTTCCACTTGGAGAGCATTTATTAAAAGATTCATAAGACGAGGTTTTAATTGAGCGAATGTTAAGTTTATATTTTCAGATCCAGCTAGTGATGGTAATAATGGTTTTATCAGCAAATTCTATATAAATAAAAAAAAAAACATCCACTATTAAATATAAAAATGACTTGTCAAAGTAAATTAAAAATTATTAAAACTTCCTCAAGAATCAAAGTGAAATGGTGATTTAATCTGCCCCCTTCCCTACTGTTGCTCAATCTATAAATAGGAGAAGCAAGAACAAAAATAAAGATTTGTTAATAATGATTTTTTTTTTTTTTTTTTTTATCTTAAGCTTACATTAAAGGAATGTTAAAAGAATATCAATTGATAAGGACTTAAATTATTCAAAGTGAAAACAAACAAAAATGAGAAAAAATGACTGCTCTGATTCAACAAAGATATACTTGGAATCAAGAAAGTACCACAGTACAAATCAAGCACTGAGAGAATATGTCTATTATTATTATTATTATTACATGATTGAGAACTAGAATAAACTAAACAAATATTTATTTGGAAACATCTTTACTAGAAAAACATATACATCTATATTAAAAAAAACAGCAAAAATAAAGAAAAGACCTTTGAAATGCAGTGTATTTAAATTCTTGAAAAATTAAAGAATCTGGAAGAAGAAATTATATTAACTTAAAATGTTTACAATAAAATTTTGAAAGAACTCTAGTTTGGTGGGGAAAACCTAGCCTTAATAGGTTAAGGAATTGAGGGCTAGTAATTTTGAATAATGAACAATTTAAAGGATACAAACCAATAAGGAAGAGTATAAATTAGTATGCTGAAGCATATCACTAATGATATTAGATATAAAAAAATATTTTTTGATAAAAAATTAGCAAATAAATAGATGGAGTGGGGCATTCCATCTAACTTGTTGAATGAATGATACAAAGAAACTTGAGTGCCTAAAGAAACATGTAAACACATTGAAATTTTAAAAATTTCACTTTCAATTACAGAAACTATTCTAGAAGTTTAGGAGCAATCCCTTCTTAAGTGGAGTTAACAGAAGAACTCTTTTTAATCGTACTTGTTTCATTAAAAAAGAAAAAACACATACTGTACAAATTTAATTTAATTTTATTAAATAATTTAATATAAATGTTTATAAATTTTTTAAAAATATATGTGCTATTATCAACAGCATCACTGCTAAATTTACTAAAAAAAATTGTCTTCGAAAAACTCTGAAAAAAAACAATTTCTGCACAATTTGAGAGCAAATGTTTAGAAATAATTTCCCATTAACCTGTTTAACCCTTTGAGTGCTAAGTTCCAATATATATAAAAATAGGCAGAGTTTTTTAACACTCTTATTTCTTATATGTTAATGATAAGTACATATATCAGTTATGCATAGCAACATCACTGCCAATTCTACTTTAAATTTACAACTTGTACCTGAAAAAAAAATTTTGCAATATAATTATATTTCATAAGATAACTTTTACTAGTTTGTTATATTAATGTACATGATAACAATACACTGAAAATACTAACTAACTAGATGTACAAAAATGCAAAAAAATTAAGTCTCCAAAATATCAATACATACAATCAGTGTTGTGAAAATACATTTTACAAATTCTTCTGATTAGATAGTTGTAAATACAAAATTTATCGTTTAATATCACAGTATTTGATACAATGTACTAATTTTTTCTAGTACGATAAAACAACAAGGGTACAATAACAACAGTTAAAAGTTAAATAAATGCAAATTCATAATTAATTTTATCACTTACTGTTGTTAATTAGTCTAATAATTTTAATAAAAATAACAGGAATCAACATAATACCTGATAATGTAAAGGAAGCACAAGCATGGACAATAATAAATGAATTGAATTTCTTCTGAGTTCTATTTTTGACAGCGAGTTAAACTTTTGACATCTGAAATGACAACATGAAACATGATGCAAATATTACTAAACAAATATCCCTTTTTAAAGTAAAATTATATTAAAAATAGAAGATAATTTGTTGCTAATTTGTGCTGCTCCTGGATATAAAAAATCAAAAGACCAGATAACTATAGCTATCTCTCTCTTTTTTCTGTTTAGCCTCCGGTACTACCATAAGCTATTACTTCAGAGGATGAATGAGGATGATGTGTATGAATGTGAATGAAGTGTAGTCTTGTACAATCTCAGGTC
>JAAAKQ030490532.1:2369-15069 GCA_010016005.3 Zanna intricata
AAATGAAAGATATTTGTTAAGAAGTATTATCATTAAAGACTCACAACAAGTAACTCAGCTGGACGATCAAATCTAATATGCAATCTTACACCATCTAATGACTCATCAGTAGATACAAGAATAACACCATACCAGTGATCTTGCTCAGGTTCAGAACCCTCATAAGAGAACACACCTGGGCATGGAGATTGAGGATGAAATTGTGCATCAATTGCATTATAAAAATGGGATGATAACGTGAGCACAAAAAATAAACATTTCATCTGAAAAAAAAAAACACATTTTATAATAAGAAAAATTTTTAAATCATTAGAATAATGTTACAATCTTTGTATTACTGAAATGAGTCATAACTTATGCTTTCCAAAAATGCTTTCTACTGTGAAAGTTTCTGTGATGAAACTCTCCAAGACATCTGGATAAAAATTATTACTCTTAAAAATGGTTCTCAGAATATCCTATTTATCTCTTGATAGCACATTTTCATAAATTATACTTTCTTATTTGAAAACTATCCATAGCTGTATTCTACATTTACATCACACTATTGTAACTGGAAATACGTAGGTAAATAAATGGAATTGGGTAAAAGTGCACCACTTTTATGTTAAAACTCAAAAGATATAATACATTCAATTGAAATTTTTGAGATTTATTATCTGTGAAAATTTGCTATGTTCTAACTGAAATTACCTTTTACAAAACATATAATACTTATCCACTGCAATTCTTGAATTTGTTTTGAAGCTTAAAGTTTTTTCTAGTACTGTTGTAAAGAACAGCACTATATTATCTAATACAATTTGGAACTGTATTCACCTTAGCATGATTCTGTTTTTTAAGCTGTAAGTAGCTGTATAGTCTTATATATAAATGAACTTCCCAAAGTTATAGAGAATCTAAGAAATGCCAATTAGGTCTTAGATTTGATGAAGGGATAATCCTGAAATTCACTTCCTCATGGTAGAGATAAAGTAACAATTGTAATATTGTAAATATTATAATGTCTAATGAATGAAGGGACAAACAGCTCCTATATTAACAAGTTCCACGTCTACAAGGGCCAACGGCCTTTTCAGAGAGAAATTGCCCATAAATGTGGAAGAAACTTCTATTGGAAGTCAATGGCAATATGATATAGAAGGCAGGAATACCACTGTATAATTTTTTCCTAGTCAGGCACCATAGTTATGTCTTTTGTTAAATATTTTGGAGGTAAAATAACTTATCATTTGGATCTCCAGGGGAAGCTTTTCTATTGTCGTAGAAAAGATAGTGAGAGCAAGTACATGAAATTTGAGAACATTATTGTTGTCAGGTATGTTGAGATAAACATAAATAAAAGGTATATAGTATGAATAAACGATCTTAGATGAGAGGGAAGAGCCCACCAGGCTGGTCTAGTGGTTAACGCAACATCACAAATCAGCTGATTTCGAAGTCGAGAGTTCTAGGATCAAATCCTAGTAAAGGTAGTTATTTTTATACGGATTTGAATACTAGATTGTAGATACCAGTGTTCT
Organism: Zanna intricata; assembly: GCA_010016005.3. Taxonomy (NCBI): domain Eukaryota; kingdom Metazoa; phylum Arthropoda; class Insecta; order Hemiptera; family Fulgoridae; genus Zanna; species Zanna intricata. The sequence continues at coordinate 3,893 of JAAAKQ030490532.1, forward strand.
TTGGTGGTTGGGTTTCAATTAACTACACTTCTGATATCATACAAGACTACACTTCATTCACATTCATACACATCATCATTCATCCTCTGAAGTAATACCTTACGGTAGTTCCGGAGGCTAAACAGATAAAGAGAGAGATGAGACGGAAGAGGAGAGTTTAAAAGGAAGACAAGTATTAAAGTTACCTTTATTTCTCAGGAATTAAAAGAGAAAAAACAGAGTAAGAATAGCTGTAAAAAACAGCAAGAAAAGACCAATAATTAATTACTCAAGAGAAATCAATATACAGAGACTAGAGGATATAGGGAGAGTAAAATTTGATGAAATGATGACAAAGGGAATTACCCAAGGTAAAAGGAAAAATGAACCAGCAGAGAAAAATGAACCAAGGTAAAAGGGAAATTGAATGTGGCCAAGAATAAAATCATTTATGAGGGAGGCTGCGAAGAAAGGGGTCGGTTTCTATAGACCCATGGGCAAAGAAACCTTGGGTATTTCTTGCATCATTTGCAAAAAATAAAAGAAATGAAGCAAAAAGTAGAAGAAAGAAGAAAATATAAAAATAAAGAAGGGGAATACAACAGAGCAATTATTGAAAATTTAATTACGCATTAAAGACAGAAACACATAAAGCTAGGGAAAGGTGGCTAAAAGAAGAATGAAAAGAATAGAAGAATTAAAAAGAAAAGGAAACATGACATATTGTATAACAAGGTATAAAGATACCACATGGAGTAGAAGAAATCCTGTTTATAACATGAGAAATTGAGATGAGATTAAGAAACGATAGGAAGAGTATATAGAGGACCTGTATGTAGGGAGAAAGAAATGTGAAACAAGGACGCTGATTGGAAAAAGAAGTTATGGAAAAGGAGAAAGGCCCACCAATTTTTGAGATCTAAAATTATAAAACCTATTTAAGACATGAAGAACAGGAAAGCAACAGGAATTGATGAACTTCCAGTAGAATTGTTTAAATGTTTAGAAGATGAAGGAGTAGATGATGTACTGTCAATATGCAATACAATTTATGATACTAGAGTATGGCCAGAAGATTTTGTTAAAACAATAATGATACTGATACTTAAGAAGGTTAGAACCAAAAAGATGAGAAGAATATAGAACTATCAACTGAATAGCACATGCTACAAAAATAATACCGAGAGTTATGAAGAGAAGGTTGATAACAGAAATGGAGGAGAATGCTGGGAAAGAACAAATCAGATTCAGAAAAGGAAAAGGGACAAGAAGAGAGGAAGGATTTATCAGAATGATTGGAGAGAGATGTTTTGAAAGAGGAAGATGATTGAGCTTGTGTTTTATAGATACAGAAAAGACATTTGACAGAGTATATTGGGAAAAGTTATTTGAGATACTGAAAGAAAAGAGAGCTGATTGGAAGGATAGGAAACTGATCAGAAAACTGACCATGAAGCAAAAAGCAGCTGTTAAAATAAATGAGAATTTCATAAAATTAGGCAGAGAAGTGAGGCAGGGCTGCTGTTTATTACCAACACTGTTCATCCTTTATGTTAAGGAAATGATGAAAGAAGTATTGGATGGCCAAAAAGGAGTAATCATAGATGGAAGAAATATAAATTGTCTCAGATTTGCTAATGATCTGCTGATCTAGTTAAAAATATCAGGCATTACAAGGAAAGATAAAAGCATTGGAACTAGGGATGAAAGAATATAAGATGAAAATAAATGTGAGGAAAACAAGAATTATTCACAGTGGCAGCTCGTGTATAGGCACTTGGAACAGGAACACCCCCTATTTCCACTTGATGTTATTAATAAAATTTAATATAATAAGTCCTTTTTTCTTTAATTCTTTCTTTATACATGTACAATGTATAATCCTTAAGCTTAATGTCAGTAGCCATCCCCCAGTTTTGAAAAAGATACAAAAATCTTTGTATGGAACTGTGTGCTTCAAAGTTCCAGCAGCATGGTGTTTGGTTGTTGTGTGCATGTTTACATAAGAAGCTGCATGGGAGAGAGAGCACTGTCACTCTTGCAGTGCAGACCCTCTGTGCTGGTGGAAGGTAGTTTTTTTTTTACTCGCATGTGTATGGAACGTTCCTTGTTCGTTCCCTTTTCTAGTTTAATCGGTGGAAGGAATATGAAAGTGGTCTAGTTATTTTTTCAATAATGATCAGAAAATGATGGAAAACAAGGGCTCTTTGATTGCCAAATCTGTACAAAAATACACTCGAAGGGTGAAATAAAAAGTAATTAGTAAAAACTAATTATGTATTTGTCTCTGTATACATCAAAATTGAAATTAAGCACCATTGAACTATAGTGTTTTTAAGCAGACATTTTATTAAGTTATTATCTGATAATTCTAAAAATTAATTCTAATTATGATCTGATAATTATTATTATCTAAAATTATTACTATCTTGACATTTTATTATTTATTCAGTGGTTAAATCGAATATAGTTTTTAAGCACAATGTGCATAAAAACCATGGACCATATTCTTGAATGTGATAAAGTGTAGAATTAATTATCTTGTTTCCGGCTATTCTATTTGATTCTTTTTTTTCGGTTCTTTTATTTTACAGAAAACTTTAACCAAGGCTTAGTAAAGGCCTAGAGAAAATTTTTTTTTTGAGCAGCAACCCACACCCCCCACCACCCAAGTAACTTTAGCTACAAGCCGCCACTGGTTATGAAGGTAAATGAGAGGAAAGAAATGGATGCTGTAACAGCAGAAGGAAAAATTGAACAAGTAAAAAGATACAGATATCTCAAGATTGTACTAACTAAAGAGTGGAGGAGTAAAGAAGAGATTAAGACGAGAATTACAATGGCAAAGGAAGCCTTTGTTAGAAAAAAAAACCTACTCTGCAGCAACATGAATTTGAATTTGAGGAAGAGATTGGTAAAAAGCTATGTTTGGAGTATACTTTTGTCTGATAGTGAAACCTGGACACTGGGAAAGAAGGAAAAAGATAAGATCAAGGCTTTTGAGATGTGGGTCTGAAGGAGGATGAAGAATTTAAAATAGGTGGACAGAGAAATTAATCTAAAATTATTAAGAAGAATAAATGAAGACAGAACAATATTGGTGACTATTAGAAGAAGGAAAGGAAACTGGATCAAGGGAAAAGGAATAATAAATACAGTTTTTGAGATTCCACTGAAGGTGAAAAAAGAAGTGGAAGATACTGAAGATAATAAATGATATAAAGGTGATGAAATGAAAATGAAATAAAGGTGATGATATATAAATGATGAAATGAAAAGAAATGCATGGGATAGAAATAGATGCGGATCCCAAGGACCTGCCAATAGGCAGAACACCACATGATTATGACATAAATGTATATAGAAACTTTAGCTCTTTGATTAATGATAAAAAATTAGAAAAACTATGTTTTAGTTATAAGTGTTTTATGATACCACACAGTGAGCTTTATCTTATAGTACAATGATTATTGTTAATTATAATTAAAAATTAATTGTTGTAATTTTATATATCATTCTAATCATCAACAATAACATACTGAAAGTCAAACTGTTCTGCAATAGTTTTCTATATTTTTTTTTTTCTGATATAATGTTGAGAGAATAGGAAAATAAATTTAAATTTAAAAAAAAATAGAAGAAAACTTGTTCTGCCCCTCATCTCAGTGCTGAATTAATTTCAAAAGTTTTAATTATTTCTTGTATTATTCTGTTAACATACTCTTTTACGATTAACCTATTTCTTGCACTATTCAGTTTTTTAGTATACTTTTGTATATCCTTGTAAGTACTCGAGGAGATACAAGTAGTTGGGAACCATTACTCATGGTTGTCATTCTAGACATGTGTGTTAGACATTTATATTAATTCTACTGCAATCAATAACTTTAAGATTAATTGAAAAATAAACATACTTGTAATATATATGTACTCTTTTATTTAAAGTTTTTTTTTTTTACTGATAAATCAATTGTAACATATTTTTCTATTAAACAAGACTTTAAAGTTTATTTGAATTGAAATAAATAACAAAAAAAAAATTATATAAATGTATATATAAACACATATGTGTTGGTGGTTGAGATACGAATAGAATTATATAGCTTCAATCAAACACACTATTTCTCAATTTAATCTTTTTCCACTGCACCACACCTGTACAGCATTTGGGAAGTTTCTTAATTCTAAAAGAAAAGGTTTTTGATACATCTTGGGCCAGATTGCATAGCATCAATGATCTCAATTGTGTTGAATTTCTTTCTTTTTATAAATTCTTTAAGTGTGGACTAAACAGATATAGTCTGACGACTCTAAATCTGAGCTATGTGGAGGGTGGAGTAACACATCCTTCTTGAGATCTCATTAGACAGTCTTGGGAGTCTCTCTTACAAGAGAGAGATCAGTAAGCAGTGATAGTTCCATGAGAATCTCGAGTTGAAAATGTAATTGCTTTTTCATCACAGTTTTTATTAGACTCATAGTCTAAAAACTTTCCCTAACTTTTATATTACTACAGAAGTTGTGTGACAGTAACCATTCTTCTTTCTTTCTGATCTTTAATCAACCTGCATAAGGCAGGGAATCCACTTAACATTCACTTACCTAAATTGAAATGATTTATTACTACAGTTTCTATGTTTCCAACACTTTTTTCAAGTGTTTTCAGAGATCTCCCCAATAATAACTCTGATTTTCTCAAATAAGAATTTAAACTTCATTCTGCTAGTCTTCACTGACTGAGGTAATTGTTCAACAAGTAAGCAGTTCATTTTCAGTTGTCTCCCAACCATCTCTTAATGACTTATACCATTCTACACACTGGAATGAGAAAGGGAGAGAGAAAGATAGTCATCCACCAATATCATTTAAGTCTGAGATGGAAAGACCCTTCATTTTTTTTAAATGTAACAATAATTTAATCCACAACATTATCTGTATCTTTTGCTCAGACATGTTGATTACAACTGATAGGAAACTGAAAACAAACAATCAACACTACTGAAGACAAGTTCAAACATGCAAGTGTTTATCTTATCAGTCATTGTTATCTTCCATTCTTAATTAAGAGCTGTATATAAAAATTCTTGATTTAACATGAACTTCCTTCATATTAATTCTAAATGTGATATTATGTAATTAATCCACTTCGTAATGAAACCATTACACAGAAAAGCAATTTGAAATCCTAGACAAACTATATAACTTTCTTAAGATTATGTATTCTAACCTAAGGATTCTACCCTTCTTAAACAACTTGGGTATCACAATATTTACTGTTTAAATTACTGTACTTTTTTACTTTTACTCTACATTTCCTTAAAATTTTATGGACTGCAAAATAAAATGGTAAACATTATAAAAAATACTTAAAAAATTTAAAGATTACAAAAATTTTCTTCAATATTTTACAGACATTTTTATATTTTTTAATTTTTTGATAAATCATAATGTCACTGTTGATTTTTCCAAAATAATTTCTCATCTCATTTTATAGATTTAACAATATTTAAGAACAACAAAGATCTAAAACAAATTAAATAGCAGACAAATATTTTACTTCATATTTTGTGAGTTTTTCTATTAAAAAAAAAAAAATAGGATTTTCTAAATATTCCATAAGGTTTTTTTTAAAGAAAATAAACTAGCCGCTTCCTCAGTGGTACTACATAATACCACTGGTTGAATTATATTGGAAAATGAACTTATAGAAATATATTTCTGATTAATTCGAAAACAAGTTGTAATTTTTCTTATTTCTATCGAGCAGAGTGGTAAAATATACTAATAATAAAATTACTAAAATTTATAAATGACTTGCTTTCACTGGAACCACCAGTAACTCTACTGAAGAAAGACATTGGAATTAGATTTGAAATGTCCTCTGGAAGAATGTTTCCTCACAATTTGAGCTATTCATAATTTTTACCAATTTTCTAAAAATGTAATAAAATCATTACATTATGTCCATTTATCATCTATTTATCCATCTATCCATTTATTTTTATTATATCTTCTTGTACTGGTATTTTTCAACTATTAATTTTAATAAAGTAATAAAAAAATATTTAAACTAGGTATTTAATCACAGCTATGAACTTTCATATAATTAAAAATACAAAAACTGTTATTCTGACAACTACATAATAATACATTATACTGATCACATCAGGTGTGAGGATACATATGCAAGTCCATAGTTAAAAAAAAATTCTTCCAGGATTTTGCTAGATGGTTCAAGGGAAACCACAATGATTAATCCAGAATTCAGAACTAAGTTTCTTTAAAACAGAAAATAGAATTAGTTAAAGTCCATATTAATAATTTAAAATATAAATACATGAAATAATATTAAATATCTATAGACAACAAATAAATAGCGTAACTACAAAATACAGTAACATGCAAATTAATTCAAACACAGGAAATTTTTTTTCTTATTTCCATATTGTGGCTATACTGTTTGACTACAACCATTCTTTAAGTTGTCTGTGTAATGTAAGGTTATTGTTCTTTAGTTATTTAACAATTTTCATGTTATAAATAGAGTTTTGTGAAAGTTTATTGCATTTTTTATTATAAAATCATATTTTCATATTTTTTGCTCTTGAATATATAATAATGAACATATCTCCAAAGAAAGCATTCAAAAATTGTTTCTGTTTATGAGCATGTAAGTATGACACAACAAATAACTTCTGAATGAGGTGTTAGACTAAAGTCAGTGAATGCTATTTTAAAACAATTTAAAGAAACTGGTCCCTTTTCATCTAAAAGGAAAGTTAGATGAAGCTGTAAAAGAAAAACTACTCCTACACAAAATTAACATGATCCAAAATTATCTGCTATGGACTTAAATTGAGAATTAGCAGCCTGTGGAACAGATTTACACATGACAATTGTTAAATGCCATCTTCTTGCAGCTGAGTGGAAAGCTCGTCAGCCAGTTAAAAAGTAGCTTTTAACACCATCAATATGCAAAAAAAAGGCTCTTGTGGTCCAAAGCACATATTAAATGGACCAAAGAAGGCTAAAAAAATGTTATGGCCTCTGATAAGTCACATTTTTATGTTCAGTGGGAGGGAAAAGTAAAACATTAGAAAAGCATCAGATGAAAATATATCACCAGCTGGTATTCAGCAATCAGTTAAACATCTAGTAAAAATGTCTTGGGGTTCATTTTGAAAGTCCTTCACTACTTCCAGTAAATGGTATGTTGAAAAGTAATGGAAATATCATGGTTCTGAAGGAAATGTTTCTGACATAACTTCAAAAGAAATACCCACAAGGGAACGGGTGTTCCAACAAGATTTGGCTCCATGCAATATTGCCAAAAAAGTGAAAAAATCTTGAAGAACGAAACATTAAAGTGCTCCAGTGGCTAGGAAACTTACCAGACTTAAACCCAATTGAAAATCTTTGTGCTATAGTCAAAAAACAACTATCAAAAATGAATTCTAGTACAAAAATTTATTTAATTAAAGCAATAATATCCGTTAAAGGCCAATATTACTCAATTCTATTTAGAGGTAAATATTTTTATTTTTTTAAGAATAAGTCACTATTCTTTTTACTAATCTTTATAAACTATAAGAATTGAAATTTTATAGAAAATTATGATTAACTTTTGGTAACAAAAAATAATTAGCCTACTAATGTTTGTATAATTTCAAATAAATAATTACTCAGCATACTCTAATTAAAAATGTATCATAAAAAAAATATCAGTAAATAAATAATAGTCGATTAAACCAATTATGCTTAATAGGTAAATAAATACTTTATTCAGTTTGCTAAATAGTTATACATTACATGGATTCATGTCAGGAATGTTATGCATGCTATACCAAAGATAAAGATTGATTTTCTCAACACCTACCTGAAAGAATCAAGAAAAAACTAGAAGAAAAATTCAAGGGAAAACATTGACCAGAGCAGTCTTAAAATAACATTGTTAAATAGAAAAGAGAGTTTTTATTATTTATATATCCAATAAAGATAATATATGAAATAATGATGATGCAATTATATAAACAAAATAACAGGTTTAAAGGTGCCAGCTAAAATTATTTGTACTTTTAAATAAGAAAGAAGAAAATTCAGGGATTTTTAAAAAATTAGTATTATTTAAAATCTTATCAATATAATATTAGTTTTGTAACTAAAATTTTATCTTTTTTTATTAATTTATAGGAAGATCTTTTACATGAACCTTTTGTTTACTTTAAAAAATGGCTGGAGAAGTATCACCTAGTCATATTGAGAATCAATAATAATTCTATTTAAAACAATTTCTAATATGATCAGTAAAATAAATTTTACATTAAAATATTTTTATAGTTTTTTTCCTCCCTAATCACATTCTTAGAATAAATAATGTGAATTTTCACTGATTTAACAAAATAAACAGATTAAAAATCCTTCTGAAAAATCTAGTAAATAACAAAATTCATCAAATTTAGACCAGTTACATCTTCTAAACATATGTTTATGAAGACAAGTCCAACAGATACAAAGTTCTGTAATTTGTACATAAACAAATTACATTGAAAAAAATATGGGGAACTATTTAAAAAAAAGAGAAAGTTATCCGCCATATGAAAATTATTTTAAACAAATCAATATCATATTTTTAACACTTCATAAAAAGATGGAAGGTTACTTATTTAATTTTTTTTGCGTTTATAATTTTAGAATTTGGAATAATGATCTAATTAAAGTGAATACTGTGTGTATATTTTGGACATAGTTCATACAATTTTAATTTAATTATTAAAACAAGCGGAAATAAGAAAGTCAAATTTAAAGTACCAATAATTTTTTTAAATTAGCAAAACGGTCCAAAGCGAAAAAAATTGAAATAAAAATTAAATTTAAGTTTTACATGGGGAATCCTTTTTTTTCATTAAACAATGTAATCTATATAATTTTTGTTTTAGACGTCGTTCCTATCTATTTTAATATTATAAATATATTGAAGTTATAAATTTAGGCCTGTTTAAAGCAAGTAAAATTCTATCCGAAATGATAATAATTTTAAATACAACAGTCTATATTCCCCAAATACTTCCATTTATTCATTTTCCTCTACCGGAATTTTATTTTCCCTCAAATGGAGGGTAAAATAAAATAGATATTATTATAACTAAACTTTTACACTCAATAAATATCTAAAAATAGGTTAGAGCATTAACATTTCATACTTGTTTTTAAATCATTAAAAAAACCTGATTCTGTAATTGGAAAGTCAGCTCGTTTTGTACTCCTCAACCAAATGTAGGCGGTTGATCTAACAAGATTTATACAGCTAGAAGTGGTAGTAATTAGATAATAATATGACACTTTAATTAGACGATAAATTATTAGACAATATTACCTTCTATTATTAAATTCTTCCTGAAAAGTTCATATTTTCTCGTCTTATTTAACGATAATTAAATAAAATGTATACATTCTAGACTGTATGAGGAAAGAACATCGATCCCGAAATCATAATGTGGATATTAAATTACAAAGCAGACAAATAAAAGTTATGTCTTTATAAGTAAAATTTATATTGTCTTATATTTGTGTTGTATGAAAAAGTTGATGATTATAAATTTTTACTAATATTTACAAGAAATCTAAAAGTAATTATTAATAAGCATTCTATAATTACAAGGTTTTTGATCAAAGACTGAAAACTGATTTCAACAAACGCAGATAAAAGTAAATCAAAGGTAATCGTTCAACCAATCAGGAGATCGCTAAGTGTGATAGTATCTCAAGCAGAACCCGAATCATCAAATGGAACAAATTGTTTGAATTTGTATAGCTCCTTTCTTTTATCAGTACATCGCCGTTTTCAAAATATAATTCTCGATATCGTCTTTACAGCAGGCCTGTATTAGGTTAACTTTGGGATAGGTCGGTTTTACGAAAATAATTCGTTTTTCTCAATTAAATAATTCACCCCTGTACAGCAATAACTTTTAACTAGAATGTGAGTATTAGGTATTACTAAAATTTCCCAGTTCTACAATAACATGTTCTAAGTAACTATTCTTTCCGCTAGAAATAGAATTCTACCGACGTTATTTAAATAATAAACTTAATATACTTAAATACTATCAAACGGTTTTTCACTCTTACCTTCATAATCTTTTGCGATCGGTTTACATTTCTCTCACTGAAATCACTTTATCAACTTCTTGATGATTGTAATAAACTACATAAATCGTCATATTGAAATTGATCAACATATTTATAAGCTGTCCATTATCAAAATTTCTTCGCGATTAGTAAAGGCAATCTACATTCAGTGACTGCAACACAACTGCTAACGTACACAAAGTATTATATGTGGAAATCCCGTTGATGACAACACTGACTACCTCCACTATTATTCCACTGAATACACGGTCTGTCCAGGAAAAAATTTCACATTGTTAAGAATTACACCTATAATGACGATATTTCAAGGTCAAAGCAGAAAATAATAATAATGTGAGCATTCGACGGAATTGAATCGTGATAGTATACAGTCCAAGAAGCCTGACCCTAGACCTTACGTACTCGTAATCCCCCACCCGTGACCACACTAGTCTTGTTCCATGCAATGCAGTAATCTCAGCAACCGGTTTTTACATTTTAATTCAACAGGTAAAATAACATTTTATTATTTAAATCTATTTTTAATCAAATGTGCATGTTATAATCGATAACAATCATTAAATCGGATAGGTTTTTACCTGCAGTGCAGATTCACGAATTTTTTTTAGATGTAACATGAAAATATATGAAAAGAAATGTTGTTATTAGAAGCGCCCGGAAAATTAATTTTGAAAAATGTGAAACATACAGTTAAAGGGAAATCTTATCAAAACCTAACACATGATATATAGATTTCCTCCTTATATTATGTAGAGGGTGCTCCTTTTTTTTCTCTATTGTAATTTTTTTATTTTGTAATCTTATGTGTATTTTCAATATTTTTCCATTTATTCAGTACATTATATAAAGTGGGAAGGAAAGAGTGAGGAACTTGGAAATATTTTTTTTAGTTATTTGTTTGTTGGTTTCATTTTTTGTAATTATATGAAATCAATCCTGTGGTAATAGGGTTTATTTTATTTTACATTTTTTCACTTTGTGAAATATACAGTAAATTAATTTATTTGACCTGTATTTTTAATACATAACATTCTGTAAAATAAGCGGAA
>JAAAKQ030490543.1:0-21432 GCA_010016005.3 Zanna intricata
ATACATCATCCTCATTCATCCTCTGAAGTAATACCTTACGGTAGTTCCGGAGGCTAAACAGATAAAGAGAGAGGTCTTTCTTTTTACAACCTTACCTTGCTTGATTATGCGAAAATTATGCATAACAACAATTCCGATCGATTTAGTATTTCTAACAACTCATACATAACTGGTTAAATGAAAAAATTTTATCTTTATAAACGGCCTCCGTCGTGCGAGTGGTAACGTCTTGGTCTTTCATCCGGAGCTCCCGGGTTCAAACCCCGGTCAGGTATGGCATTTTCACACACGCTACAAATCATTCATCTTCATCCTCTGATGAAATACCTAACGATGGTCCCGGAAGTTAAAAAAAAAAATGTTTATAAACGGGCACCTCCGTGGCACGAATGGTAGCGTCTCGCCTTTCATCAGAAGGTCCCGGGTTTGAATTCCGGTCAGGCATGACATTTTTACATGCTACAAAATTTTCATTTCATTTCATCCTCTGAAACAAAATCTAATGGTGGTTCCTGAAGCAAAAATATAAATAAATAAGAAGAAAATTCATAAAAGAGAGTAGAACAAATGTAATTACGGATTCGGGTAGGATATTTTAATGTTTTGTTAGTTTTAGACATTTTTATTCGAATACCCGTTTAACTTAGCTTCTTGGCTTTCACTGGAAACAATAGCGCAGTATTAAAATCGGATTTTTTTTTGTTGAAAGATTGATGACAAAAAAAAGTAGAGCTCTCTAATAAACAATACGTTATATTAAAATAATTATTATTCATTTTATTTTAGGTTCAATTTTCAATTTATTATTCATTATCTTTTTTGTTTTGTACTTTATTTTGTTCTATTTCTTTTGCGCATTAATAGAATGAGATCTGAATGTTAGTTGATGTTAACTCGTTATTGGTAGGGATTGTGTTCTAATTATAGACAGCGTAGTGTGTATTTATAGTTCTATTTAGAGGCTCGTAAACAAGCAGACCATACTCCGTTTAGCTTATGTGATGTGATGTGTGTGTGTGTATGTGTGTGTGTGTGTGTGCGCGCGCGTGCGTGCGTGTATCGTAGTTGTGTGTGTGTGTGAAAGTACCCACACTCTTGTAATTGTGTTATGTGTCATACATAGTAAGCTCTACAAACTTATTTTTATTTTATTTTAAATATTTCCATCAATTGTACAAATGTATTTCTTATTGATTATTTTTTAATAATAATTAAATTATACTTTATTTCAAAAATAAATTGCCTTTATCTAACGGAATTCTTAGTACAAAAATTATTTAAATTTCCTTTTTTATAAAGAGCATAGTTTTTTAAAATAATTTACACAAAAAAAATATATCCAGTTGTTTTACAGATAGTAGTGCTATATAATCAGATTTCAACTTTTTTTTTTTTTTTTTTTAATAAATTAGTTACGAGAGAAAAATAAATAAATCTAAAATTCTATACGTAGAATATAGCCTATGTTTGGTACGACATTTTTCAACAGTATATTAAAAATTACACATTTGTATTTCTGATACTTCCTTAAGAAGTATAAGAGATACCACACTACAACTTTTAATTCATTTTTTTTTCATCAATAATTATATTTGAAAATGATTCGAAATTATTTACATATTGACAGTTTTAATTAACCGATAAGAACAATCTGTGTTACATAGTAGTCCTAGAAAATTCTTTTCAGCTATTCTTGTATGTTTGTAGGATTATACTTCTAAATTATTTTAAAAGGAAAAGCTTTCCCGAACTACTTTTTGAACTTTTAATTCCTACTTGAAAGAAAGCAATTTTTTTTTGTAAGAAAATTAACCGAGGATTTATCCATCACATAAGAAGAAACCAAATATATATTTTCACAGCTCGCTTTCAGATGATAGAATTAATTAAATTTTACATAAGAATTTTGTCTTAAGAAATTACATGTACGATTCAGCAATGAACTGATAGATTTAAAGTAGTGATTACATTTGAAGTGATAAGAAATGGTGTAACCAAACATTACGATTAATTACTAGGTATTTAAAAGCACATCGGTTCAATTTTAAAATTTTACAAATATCTTATCATTTTAATTATTATAGTGTCTTCTTAGATAAAGGAGACAATATCATATTGCTGAACGAGTGGATAGAATTCCCATTAATGATGATAATGATGGTTTCCCAGAAAGCGAAATTTTTGAGTGTTTTATTAAATGAGAAGTTCTCGTGGGATAATCAAATTGAATTCGCTTGTCGTAAAATCAATTCGTACTGTTTTTCTTTGAAGCGCCGTACAAAAATTCAAAGCTTGACATCATTATTAAATATTTATTACGCCTACGTATATTCTCTTACAATGTATTCTCTTGGAGCTCCCTCAAATGTTTTTAAGATAGAAAAATGGGCTGTCAGATGGTTATCTTGTGCCCATATGTATGAATCGTATAAATCTGTAGTTAGAAAATCAAATATGTTAACTTATACATATGTTTATATTTACAAATGGCTGATCTTTCCTATAAAGAATGGTCACCTTTTTTCCCAACCATTTTATGGCAAAACGGTTCTATAAAAATAAAGAAACTCAAAATCGTAATAAAATAATCCCTTTGCTTTAACCTTCTTTTAAACTCTAAGAGATTGTAAAATAGCGAATTACTTTTAGGTTATATATCGAATTAGGCATAATTTTTACTTTATTATTTTATTAGACGCTTTATTATTTCCATTAGCTGTTAAGTTCGATGACAATTTAAAACGAAACTTCTTCTTTTGCCTAGCGTTAATCCCGTACGGTTCCCGGGTCAGCTTGGTGGCTGTGATGACGCCGCTTGGCAAGATCGTGAACCATGTCGGGTGAAGCCGGGCGATCCCGACGATGGCAATCACAATCTTGTGGTTGAAACGTGTTGAGCCGAACATCCATTGTAGTAGCCGTGTTTTCATAATCTTGGTAGCCAAGGTTGGTTTCCATAACTAAGGTGGATTCCATTACTTCGGCCGTGGGCCAGCATTCGGAGCGGGTCGGAGGATAGTTTGATAGACTTTCATTCTTAGTATGATACACTTTCATTCGTTTGTATACGCGGCTGATTTATTTCTTCAAGCAGTCAGTCGTTATCAGTAAGCGTTGAGCCCAGATATTTTAACAAACTGGTATATGGCAAATCTTGGCCAGCGCTTTGGATCGTGCCGGGTTCATGTTGATAGGTATACGGTCTTCTTTCTGTTCAGTCTCAGGCCATACTGTGCGAGTCGGTCGTTTCATGTCTGCATTTGTGTCTGCAGTTTGTGTTTGTTGTTGGCGGCTATCAAGATGTCGTCAATATAGAATAGTTTCATCCGTGGCATTGACTTCTGAAGATCATTCGTCACCGTGCCCATGATAAGGTCTAAGAACAGTGGCGACAGCGCTGATTTCTGGTGGACGCCGACAGTGTTGCAAAAATCAGCAGTCTTGCCGACAGCGGCTTGGACTGACGATTCTTTCAGGAAAACGTGCTAACGCAGCGTTGCCAAATAAGATCATACGGCACTCAATCAAATGCTTTCTCCAAGTCCAGGAAAGTCAGATGCACTGGCTTCTGCTTTTCGCTGTGTTTTTCAGTGAGGCTTTCATTACCGGTACCGGCAACAATTTAAAATTGCCATTTTCTCTAGAAAACCAAAATTGTGTCAAACTATTCTACCTAGCCATTAACTATTATAAATTTTAATATACGTTAACCGGTCAATAGGCGTAGCTGCTATTATTAAAACTACTGCCACCTGTTTTCTGTTGTCAGAGTTAGTCTTATTTTTATGTATTTTTTTATTTGCATATTTTATCGATATATAATAGGTCTGGTTTTTAAAATGAAATAGTGATTGTTATAGATTCAATTTAATTTTCTAAAAATTGAAAGTAGTATATTATTAAACTGAATATTTCTAATTCCAATTAGAGAAAACTGCTTAGAAATAATTTTTAATTATTTTTAAAAATGTACAAATATTTTAATCTTTCAAAAAAAAAAAGACGTTCTTTAAGAGATATTTCTAAATTTTATGTGTAAAACTACCTTTTAGGCACGTCCCCAAGTTATGTAATCCTTTTTAAGATAATAAATTATCTTAAATTATGAATACCTTAAGTTTTGTACCTTAAATTTACCATTTATACCTTAAAAATTATGGATTTTTTAAGGTTATTGGAACGGAAAACTGTCAAATACATTACTTTAGTGTAAAAATTTATTATAGTTCCATTAATCTAAGTAAGAATAACGGTTTATTTCATAACATAATCTTACCCTAAACTTCAGAAAATAATATCAAAATTATTCACAGTACTTTTCTTTTAATTTTGTCGTAAGTAACGTTTTTTAAAATTAGAGTTAAGTAACTACAAAATAAGTAATAGAATTAAAGTAAATTTGCTCCGTAAATTAGACAAGAATATCTGTATTAAGATATTTTTATTTGAGTCTTGGGAAAAAAAATTATATTAAATATATACATATATTTTTTAGACGCATACAAATTAAGTTGTTCTTAAATCAGTGTACATTCATTCCCATATAAAATTATTATTATTAACCAGAATATTCTGGTGTAAGCTAGAACTGATTTCATTGTGAACCATTCTTCATATACATGCAAGCACTTAATTATTTGGCAAAGTTCTATCGGCTAGTAGAATTATTAAAATCATGAATAGGCTTAAATATTTCTATGAAGCCTATATACATAATATACGAAGATTATTTTTAAGAGTAAAATCTATTTGATTATAAGTTTTGTTTTAAATAAGCAGTTTTACTGAACTTATATACTTTAACCTGTTTATTGACAAAATCACCATCAATACTAAGACATTTGTCACAGTAATCTCCACGATCACCAAAATATATTTATTTCGATAAAGAAATAAATATTTTCTTTTGCAGACGGTCCACTTAAATATTGTATGATTTGTTCTTTCATTTCTTTACCACTTGCAAATTGAAAATTCCTTTATCTTTTTAAACAGATAGTAATCTCTGATAACTAATAGTAATGAAACTGAGTAAAAACTTTTCTAGGGAAATTACTAAGCATTCAAATTAACTTTCTTAAATAAGTTTCAATAAAATATTTCCTTCAAGGAAGATATTTGTTCCTATTACAAAATTTACCACAGTTAAGCTGCATTCGTTAATTAAGTTACACAGTTAAGCTTTCTTTTCCCCCACTCTTTTTAAACACCCACGTAGCAACTGGAACCACCGTTAGGTATATCATCAGCCGCTGCACAGTACCGTGGCAGCAAATTAACCTACCACCCCCTATCTTGGATTCTTGTAGGATCCCCCATTGGGGTCTCCCTTGCTTCATCAAGATACTCCGACACCCCGCTTCTGGCGTGCCAAGGAGACCCTCCACAAGGGAGCTACCCTTCCCGGCCCTATCATCTAGCCCACCGAGAGTCAAGTGTGTGTTACACACACCAGGCCTTCCCCTCCGTGCGCGACTCTCTGATCCCATTGAGGGGACGCCATGCGTCCTCGGAAGTACCCCGATCCAGGAACTCTCTTGCGTGAGCCCCCGGACCAGAGCATCCTCAGTAATTGGGCTGCCTCCCTGGCCCTAAACGTCGCCACGATTCGCCCCCAGGCGTACACAAGGTTTTTTACGCCTTTCATGTATTTTTTTTTTTTCTTTTTAATCTAACCTACATTATAAGATGGAGATCTCATGTGTGCCATCCGTCTAGTACATATTATGTCTTCGTGACATATTAGTACTAGTACATATTATGTCTTCGTGACATATCCCCCAGAGTGGTATCATGTTGCATATGCACTTCTTGGCATATGCCAATACAGAGTGATGAAACAAAAAAATATATAATATATGTAAAATCACTAATCTAACACAGTTTAATACACAGAAAAATTATGATACGAAAGAAGTCATCTATCATTTCGCATTCTAGGTATTCTACTCAATGATCCCGAGGCATGAAGAATACCATAGCTCTCTTCTGTCATTTGTCATAGTTCTGTCTTCTGTCAGTTGCAGTATACAATAAAATATAACAATACATCACCAATAGTCCATCATACACAGTTAAGCTAGATGTTTGTTACTTCCTTATATAACCAGTGGCCATGAACATAAAATTTATCTTATCTTTTTTCAAAAATCATGTATTAAGTATTAAAATACTTAATAAAATCCAGGACTAAGAAAAGTTTTACAATAATTATTTTTAAATTTTATTAAAATTTTAAATCTAATGTATAAAATTTCAGGCTTAAATGTAAGATATCATTTAATAAATAACATGACAAAACCTTAAGAAGAGAACTTTGGTTTTTGCTATTGTACGAGTATATTCACTTTTTGGGTATTCTTTTATCACGTTCCGAAGCCAAAATCGCTACATTCAACAAAATCATTTTTTTTTTTTTTTTTTTAATACTGTATAATAAAGCTGTTTTTTCCTGTTGGAATTTTTCTCTTTTGTCGCGATCAAAATTTGGAATTTTATTTTCCTTCGTAATGTTACTTTATTATAAAAAAAAGTATTCAAATTTTCTTATATCACTAAGAAAATATTTTGTATGTATGTATATTAACTATCAGTTATTTTTGTTTAAACATAATTTTTCTGTTCCACATACTATCACGTTTAAACGCTGTTTCATCAGAAAGACGTATCTATTATCTAGTAAGAACGATAATTTAAAAGCTGTCTATAATCGTATTCTTCAAGATGGACTGAGTATAATAGAAATATTGACCTTTATTTATTTCATAAGGTTCTGAGATTATTTACATTTATTTTATTTGTCTATTAGGAATAGTTAGGTTGTAAAATTTCAGACAATTTTCTCAACATTTTGTCTAGTACTACCATTAAAAAAGAATAATCAGTGATGCAAGGTACATTTATGTTTCCTCATCTCTGAAATAGTACAACACAAATCTGTCAGTTTCATTTCCAACAGATTGAAAAAAATTAGAGAGAAATTATTAATACATATTATTACTTCTTACAAGGAAGTAAAGATATTAGTAATTTTACTTAATTATATTTCTGTTACCATTGTGACAGAAATATAATGAAGTAAAGGAGTAATAAATTTACATATTATATATATACATCGTTCGTATCAAGAAGCATGGTGCTTCTCATACTTATTTATTTTTATAAAAAATTTCAAAAAAACTTATACCTACAAGTTTTTTTTTTAAATGTAAAAAAAAAAGAAAGTATAATAAATGTCAATGTAAACAACGTACTGTTTATGAAAATAATACATTTTATCGTGTAGTTGTTAGTTAAATTTTTTCCACTAGATAGTAGCTCTCAACAACGGCTGCACGCAGCCGCCCGGCGTACCAGGTGTCAGCTCTGCACCAATAGCCACTAAAATAAAACTCTGAGCTCATGCAATAAACAAACTAACGCTCATGTGTTTTTATTGGAGAGAAAATATGTTACAAATGACGTTTGGTCATTTGCGGTTGCGCACAGCCTCCCGGCGTACCAGGTGAACGATCTGCTCCAATAGCCGCTACAATAAAAATGTGAGTAAAAATGTGAGCTCATACAATAAACAAACCAACGCTCATTTTTTTTTCTACTGGAGAGAAAATATGTTACAAATGACGTTTGGTCATTTTTTAACAAAATTTTAAAGAATTTTCTCAAAATCTTTAAATTGTTCACCTTTTTTTTATTCTTTAAATAAAATTACATCTAAAACCATTAATTTTACCTCATTCATATAATACACAAAAAAATAAAAAGGAAATGTTTCTATTTTTACAACTTTTCATTATTAGATACGAGTAAAATACGTCACTAGAGTACAGCAGAAACCTCTTGAAACTTCATTAGGTGCAACAAATTTTGTTATCTTTTAGAAATTTTATAGCCACCCGAGAACAGTTTAGGTATTCTAAAAAATTTCCTCGCCAAAATTCTCCAAAAAAATCTCCAAAATTTTGTGGTAAGTAAAGATATCTAATTTTGGTATTAATAGTCGAACGAGATCACTTCTGCATTCATTTTTACCTGACTGCAATTTTCCAGTAAGATAATTATATTCAAAATTATAACAATTATAAAATATCATAGATCTGGTAGTCGTATAAATCAAGAAATATGCAATATTATACACCAGTTCCTCAGTGAATTATCAGAAGTTACAAATAAAAAATCTAACATACGACTAATTATAATAAATAAATCGTTTATTATTAATGTCAAAGTAATGAATTTTTTTTTTAATTTTACAAAAATTTTATGATTTTTTTTTTGTCATTAATTTTCTATTAGAAACGAACTCCTGTCATTTTTATTTCTACTTCTTTCTTATGTGCGTAAAATCAGTATCATTTTAAAACAATAGAGAGATAATTTTTTCAACAAAAAAAAAATTATAGAAATAAAAGGTCAGTAATTGAGTAGAATACAACGTTGGAGGTACAATACTGATGTTGTAGGCTTTAATCAGCAGGCCCGACGATAGTTAAACGACCGCTGTCATTAAAACACCCGCGGTGTTCTATGCATCTATGCCATCCGCCATCCAATAAAAATATTACTGAATGCAATAACTGAAGTGTCTTCTGTACTCTTAAGTCTATAATAACACTTACTTATTAACTTGTATTACTCAAAGAGATAAAAATAAAAGTATATTATTTTTATTGATAATAATAAACCGGAGTAAGTGAATAAATACGTAATCTTTTACGTTCTATGAAATGTAATCTTTTACGGCGTATATAAGTTTTTTTCAAAAACTTTTTTCCATTAAAACTAATATTTTTGTGAGAAAATTACTGAGTAATAAACAACATAAAATCCAGTAGTCATCACGATTCATATAATCTTCGGTTAAGGATTTCAACTTTTAAATAAGTATTTTATGCTTCCTTTCAATTTTGTATTAAATTCAAGTAACATGTTGTACAGAATAATATATTTTAATACGACTTAAAGTAATCGAAAGAGACAGACATGTAGGCCGCATATTAAGGCATCCTGGAATAGTCGCTTTGATTTTGGAGGGACAGGTAGATGGGAAAAATTGTGCAGGCAGGCAACGTTTGGAATACGTAAAAAAATTGTTAGGAAATAGGATGTAGGAGGTATACCGAAATGAAACAACTGGCACTAGATTGGGAATCTTGAAGAGCTATATCAAACCAGTCAAATGATTAAAGATAAAAAAAAGTAACCAAATTAACCCACCCGAATAATTTTAAACAATATTATTTTGTACTTCAAACCTAAAATGTTTCATTCATATGACATGATCCGTCCTAAATCTGAAGTGAAAGTTTTAAATTTATTTAAAAAAAACTAATTTATTAATATTTGAATAAGAAATGAAAAAATTCTAGCAGTAATTTTAATATAATTTAATCATGCAATTTTGTTCACAAAAGCCAGGTTGCGATTCTTCGTTTTTTAAATTTTCTTTAATTTTATTTCTAATATCTTTTCATTGTTTTGTATTATTTTTTTTTTCTCTTTAGAATTTAACCGATAACCTACAGTAATTTTGTTTCTGTATCATTTTTTTCCCTTTAATAAGCACAATCTTTTGCATATTCTCCTTTCTATAGTTAGTGCTGTAAACAATATATTATAATATTATATGTGAAAAGAAAATTGTAATATGAAAATAAGCAAATAATAAATGAATATTATTGATTGTGAACAAAATTTCTTTAACTGGATGAAAATTAAATAACTTCATTTTAAAATATTTTCCTGATGTTTTTCCAGACCAGTTTTAATAATTTTTGGAGCAATATAAACCACAAAAAATTCATTTTTTTTATTCATTTTCAACAAAATAATTCAAAGATACAATTTTTCTCCACCAATTATTCTATTTATTTTAAATAAAGTAACTTTTTAGAAGAAAAAATAAATGTACTGCTGTATGTAAAATCTTTTTTCTTTATAATGTGATGGCTTAACGAAAACATTATGATCTATTGGATTAAAACGACAGATTTTTACACAGTTATTATATACCCTAGGAACAATCAACGTATGAGATGCTCATTTTCGAGTCCGCCATCTTGAAATATAATAATATCTTTTGGTTTTTCGACCTTTCTTCAAAAATCGCTAAATATCATTCAAATGTTAAGGTTTACAGCAAGAATGGTAATATGTTTTATTTCAAATTAAATTTGTTACGATTTAAATCCAATATTGCTTTTGTAGCTTTAATATTTTTTGAGATACAAGCTTTTTAAATTAAAACTTACAGTTATTATATGAACCTGTAATATTTAGACGGTTTTTTCTGAATAGATCCAATGTAATTAGTGTTTAAACAAAAATATTCTCTTAATCATAACTGGTAAGAAAAATATAGAAAATAAATATGCGTAATTCAGAAGATGCAGTGAGCAATGGGGGGTAGTTGCCCACAGTATTTTTAAAAAATTCCAAAACTTCTAAAAAGAAAATTTTAAATCCCTACAAAAGGCTATCAGCAAAAGGTTAAAATAAACACAGCCAAACTTCACATACATTATTGATATTTTTACAAACAAAAAAAGTGTAATAATAAAAGCGACCATTTTTCCAACCAAGTTCGGACCAGTAAAAGCAATACCTTTCGAAGGAGCCCATATTCCGAAAAACAGATATGAGACGATCTATCGAAAGAAGGTGGATGGTTGGGGAGGAAGGTGGGTGGGTGATTTCAGGTCATAAATTAGCACGTTTTTTTTAAGGAATCTGAAAACATCACATACGTTTCCATTGGTGACAAAGAAAAAGTCATGAACAGGGGTTTTCTACACAAAATATTTTTAAAGATTAGTTCAACACTTTAGTCGAAACTATCTCATAAAAATTTAATTCCTTTGTTAAATGCGACGAATTAATCAAATATTTTCAATTATGACTGTGTCGGAAGGAAGCGGTAAGTGAAATGTAGATAACGCAGAATACTTTTATAAACCAATATTCATCATACGTAAGGAATTTTCTAACCGGTAGGACAGTTTAATAAACAGACCGCTTAATAAACTACGTATTACACTTCGAACAACTCGAATAAGTAAATCTGATCTCAAGGATGGTCTGAAAAGAGACTATGGACTATTCGTACAACTTTTTATAACATGTCAAGTAAGTCAAGATGATCTTTCTGACTTCACGAAAACCATCCGTGGCATCAATTTTTAAGTAAACAAAGATGTCTACGAAAAAATAGCGAAAAGTTAGATTTTTTGTCTTGCCTATCTTAACCAAAAATCATGACATGCCAAATTTCGAGGCCAGAATAATTTATGGACTTATCATTGTACACACACTTCCTACTTTTGAAGATGGACCTTTGCAAATTGTAGTGATGTGGTTCTTACAGTGGATTAAGAACCAAGTTAAGGGCCAAGAATATATCTTCTGTCCAAGAATAAATATTGTTCGGAATACTTACAAAAAAGACAGTTTGAAGTTAACTACGCGTGTGATGGTTATGTAACCATCAAAATAATAAATATACCGGGTGATTGATAATGGACATCACAACTTTAAAAGCATATAAACATTTATTTAGATAACTTACAGATTCGGTTGAAGTTTCATTTCAAATTCAGTTGAGATTTATTTTGATATTTCATCACGCATTTTTGCTGTCACCAGTGTTGTTAAAGATACATTTAATGGTGTGGAACCGTGCTCGCTATGTCTTTTGGTTTTACAACTTGTATTCAGTAAACTGCCGTTCAAAATAATTACTCTTGGCCCCAAACTTCATTGAGACAGGTTGTTCTTCCAAATAGAATGCCTCCCACTTTCGTCCAGAAGGCAACCGTAAATGGTATCGTTTATTTGGACATGCTTCAAATTTTTTAAATTTTTTATCAGCAAGACGAGGCACCACCTCTACTACCGTTTGAAGTCCATGAATTTTCTTGATACTCAATTCTCAGGTCGGTGATCAGTCGTTAAGATCCAATCGCGTGGCCACCTCGCTCTCCAGATTTGACCTCACTACATTTTTTCGTGGGGATTTTATTAAAGATCGAGTTTAGTAATTTTTCCTGCCGATCTTGTTGAGCTAAGACTTCAAGTTAACGACTCAGCTGCAGAGGTAAGCCCGGCATGCTGGCTACAGTCTGAAATTAAATCGACTTCAGGTGGGATGTATGTCGCATTACAAATGGAAGCCATATCGAATCAAAGTGAATGTTGGGTGGCAAAACTTGATGTGTTTTTCTATGAAATAGTTCTCAACCAAATCTGTAACTTATCTCAATAAATTTTATATGGTTTTATAGTTGTGAAGTCCTTTTTGAGTCATCCGGTATATATATATATATATATATATATATATTATTTTGTTTCCAATACCAACGATTTTCCCGGCCTCCGTGGCCGAGTGGTAGCGTCTCGGCCTTTCATCCGGAGGTCCCGGGTTCGAATCCCGGTCATGCATGGCATTTTTCACACATGCTACAATTCATTCATCTCATCCTCTGAAGATATACCTTAAAGGTAGTTCCGGAGGTTAAACCAAAAAAAAAACCAACAAATAAATTATTTTGTTGTTTTACATTATCTCTACCAGTTTTTCTCATGAATTTGATGTACATAAAGAAAGACAACTTCTTTCTCACATATGAAAGAAACTAATCACAATTGCTTTCTCTGAAAGTAATAATGTGCAATGTTTAACTAGTTTCTGTGTCCTGCCTTGTTCAGAATGAAGGCATCACATACAAAATTAAATTTCACCAGAATATCTATGGATTTTCCATGATGATGTTCAAAGTATATTGAGCTCGATGAAGAAGGAGATAGAAAACCACAACACTCCTCACTTACCATAGTAAACCTACGCTGGAGGTTTATTATTTTAGAGAGTGGATATGCTATTTTCAGTAGCGATTCATTCTTGTGTCAAATCTCCTATAAAATACACGTCAATATACAGACGTACATAAATCCAGCGCTCTTCTGGAGGAGAAATTATGTAATTGGTTTTTCATATTAAGAATAATGCTTCTATCTGGGCAAAAATGATCCGACCTCCGGCAAAAATACCACACGGGTTAAGCGACTGTTACCTGGAGGAAATCTTCAGTTTCCCTCTAATGAATTTTTAACCTGAAGTGTGTTGCTCTTAGAATAGAAATCATAATTTCTCTTTATCCACCCTTTTTTTTATCTTAGATTCTATTTTCAGTTCTGTAGATATAGATTTTCTTACATCCATATAGAGGATTTCGGGTCTTATAGAATCGCTACGTACTTAAGTGTTGAATGCAGTGGATTGTGGATTGACACTGGGACCAGTTTAATATTCGGTGATTGCACAATAATAGCTTAAGTGTGTTTATGTTCAAAACTTAGCCACCCAATCTCTCCTAAAATACAAATACAGAAGTGTCAATTATTCAATAAAATACCTACAGCACAAAAAAAGTTATGTAAGTACAAAGAACAACTTTTATGCTATATGTAAAATTCCTCCATTGCATTTCAAATAAACTATATACTAATGACGGGCGAATTTAAGCAAAAGAAGTTAGGACCGAATCGTACACCAACCATAAATGAGTAAATGAAAACATAAGTTTTGCGATGCTTATTTTTACATAATTTCAATATGTAATATTTAAAAACTGTTATCAGTATACAAGAATACATGGGTTTAAGAGTTTAAAAAATTTCTTTGATGAGTACAAATAGTTGCGAATAACTTAGATCCTACATGGTCTACATAGACGTAATCTACAATCGTAGATCATATATATTATTTAAAAAAGTTTGAATTATATATATATGTTGAATTCAACATAGAAATTTAACGCCTGCGCGGATGTATACATTTAATAATTCAAGCCTTACCAAGATTTAAACCTAGAATCTCCCGGATGAAAAAGTAATATTTTTATTACAAATAAAATATTATGTAAACCATTTAAAGAATAAGGTGAGAAGGGATATAAACTATGTAAAACTTCAAGTGGGAATGCGAATTGTTTGGTGCAAGAGAGGGAAAAGAGGAGAGAGATAAAAAAGATTATAACGGAGAGGATAAATGAAAAGGAAAATGAAGTATTATTTATAGCATAATTGTTTGTTAAGCTATTGACTTACGTTACGACAATATATTTATATCATTCAGACTAAACGGTCTGAACATTATTTTTTTATCGTTAAATTATTACGACAAACTCATTCGATCGATAAAATCTGCAATTCCGTTTTTGAAACTCCATTACTTCAGCTACGGTGAAGATCGGACAAGCAAAGAAAATTGCAAAATAAATCGACCTGGTCAAATAAAACCGACAACAACAGAGAGCGGTTACAAATGAAAACCGATGATGATTAAACAAAAGAGATACCATTCATTTGGAACGATATTCTCTGGCCTAGAACGGAAATAACGCCATGACGGAAAACCGGAAGCATAAACCGGAACGAACTGTTAGCCAATAGAAACGCATTTCTTTTATGACTAATCGTTGAGCGAGGGAATAGTACGTAGCTCGTTTAAACAATTCTGGTCAATCAATTTTCACTGTAAATAACCATCTTGAAATCTTAGTAAAGTTTATTATTCTTAAAGTTCAATTTACTAACGCCTAGGAATGGGGTCAGCCTGAGTACGTACAAGACTACACACCTTATTTACATGTCACACATATCATCCTCAACTCATTGGACCCTGGAGGGGGGGGGGAGAGTTTCTAATTGTTCAGTAGTTAAACAAATTGTAATGTACACATTAGAAAATAAAAATTTACCATTTTTTTTTATGTGCCACATGATTTTTTTTTAAATGTGTGAAATTAATTTTTTAATCTCGGAACCTTTTCTTGCAACTGATTCTAATAAATCGTGTAATTTTCAACAGTCTTCTATAATACATTTCATAAGATTCTATTCATTGTTTCCTTTTTTTTATTGCCATAAACCACAATTACAATTTGTAAAAATAATTTTGAAAATAATCCAAAATTAATAAAATTCTATAATTTATAAAACAGATTTATTTTCGGAATGAAATTTCTAATAATTTTGATATTTTTTTTATATGCAAGATAATTCCGGATGTACTTGAAGTATACCTTTAAAATATCTGTACTAATTCTGTTAAGGAAAATATATTATAAAAATGTATTGAAACCACTATTCTTATCTGAGTAAAATTTGAACTGCAAATAATTTTGTAATCGTGTGAGTTAATTTAATACTAGACAAGATGGACGCCCGTGTTCTACAGAAGGTCTTGAATTTTCCAACGGGTGAGGTTTTTTGTTTTCATCATTGTGTAGTAATGGTTTTTACGTAATAACGTCAAATTACACTCATAACATTCGGATGTTCAAATACTTTCAAAAATGAGAAATTTAAAAAAAGATTAGATAGAAAAATTAATATTAACAAAATTATATCTATTTCTGTGTTCCATAACTCGTGCTCAGTAGTAGTAACTTACTTTTGTATTTTAATGAACACTAGTTTCTCGCTTTTGCATTTCTTGCTTGCAACCTTTCTGCGTATTTTTACGCCCGAACATATTTTAAATAAAATTAAAACACATTAAATGAAATAATAAAAAAAAGTAATAAAATTGATTTTTAAAAAGTAAAATTTAACATAATTTTAATATTATAATTTTTTTTTTCAATATAATTGTTTACATTTTTTTCATAATTTTATTTTAACAAATTTACAGTTTAATTAAACAAAGAAGAAAAGCCAAAATCAATTTTCTTTCCCAAATGTCTAACTCTGACTTTCTTTTATTTATATAACATGGCTTCCAAATAAAAACAAACGACTTGCTCAATTATGTGTTTTTTTTGAACTGAGATCAACTTCTTCTAAACGTTTTGTTAATTTAACCCCTATCATCAATCTACATCCCCCTCTATCGCCCCACCCCCCCGTTTATATATAGGGAAGACATCCTGTATACACAGACTGTCCGGGAATTCTACAGAACTTCATGAGTATATTCCTCTCATTAAAATAACATAAACAATTCATATAAACATGGGTCCGAAAAATGCTTCGTTAGCGAGTTACATCTAATGAAAGATTTTGCCCTGGGGCGAAACTTCAGTATAAAATTGTATGCTGAAAATTAACTTCTCATTAACACAGCACACTCATAAATACAGCACACTGAAGCAAGATTCTGAATCATAAACACAACAATGTTTGAAATATTTTTGTAAGACTTTCCTCTCTGAGAGATTTTCTCTCTCTCTGAGAGAGAGAGAGACAGAGAGACAGACACACAACTACTAATATTATTCTGCACTACACCGTACCTATTGGGGAAATAATTTACTAATAATTAAGAAAAAATATCCTAATACTGCAGCCAGACAAATACGTATAAACATAATTTTTGTTATGTTTCACAAGAAAGTACAACTAAATTGCTGTTATGGAATGTTGTTCGTAGATAATTTATATCAGTTTTCTCAGAACTGAATTCTTTATCAATTTAACCAATAATTTTTATTTTTTTATTAACAATTTAACTAAATTTTTTGACGCCAAAGCTAAAAATTTAATTTCTCTACTAATTTTTTGTTTATTACATTCTATTTTGTAGAAAATATTGGTGATACAGTTCTGGAAAAATTTTTTTAAAGTTTCAGGTTAAAAGTTTTTCAGATCATAATAAGCTACTAAATTTGTCCCTTAATTTACCTTTCCAGAATTTCAGTACAGCTTAATTTCAGAGGAAGAGCAGAAATCCGAGCGAAATGTTTCATTGGCCGTAACTCACTAACGAAGCGTTTTCGAAGCCATGTTTATATAAATCTTTTAAATTATCTTAATTAGAGAAATACACCTGTGAAGTTTAGCAAAATCCTCCCGGGTCACTGTGTAATATATATATAGAATGTTATTCGAAAAACTGAGAGAATTTTAGGACATGTTCTACAAAGAAAGATAAAGAAAAAAGTAAAAATAAGTCAGGAAGTGCTTCATTTAGAACTGTAGCTTGTGGACAGTCTCTCTCTTTGATCTCAACACCGAAGTGAAGTAAAGCCATAATGAAATTCTTGGGATTGATTTGAGTGTAGTTTTCTACTGTTTCTAGCATTATCACTCTGATATTCGTAATTGAAGCGTTTCGGAATACCTCCATTCTCAAAACTATTTTTAGTACCGAATCTTTCTGTGTTGGGATTGTCTAATAAAGAGCAAATTTAAGCTCCTCTCACTCCCCATCCCTACTATCATAGCCTCTTCTATTTTGTCTCTCCCGTTATTGGTATGGCAATGAGAGTAAGGATGGGGACTATGAGTGGGAGGAGCTTAATATCGCTATTTATTCGACGATTCCAACTCCAGGAAGACTCCGGGCTAGACTCGGGGCTGAACGCTCTGAATAGGCCCAAACAACCACATTGGGCTTTGAAAAGCCATATGCTTCAAGGGTAGGTCCCGAAATCACCTCCGATGCCTTCTCAAGAGGAAGCGCGTCCCCTAGTAAGAAAACAAAGGGATTTCTGCCCATTTTGGGCGGAAAGGGAGGCGTCGCGGATGATAAGCTAACTAGCATATCGAACCGCTGGGTCCCAACCGTACAAAACCCTCCCAGGGATCGGAACGCAACCCACACTTCCAAAAACAAATTACAGCCATTTTATTTATGTACACCCGCCAGAACAGTACAATCACACACCAGCAAAGGGCGCAAGCCCGTATACTGCGAAAAGTAGGAGGGTATGCACCCTCCGACATCCTTGCGTTCCGTTCTGTTTCCAGGAAAACTCAGTACAAAAAGTAGTTTTGAGAACTGAGAGGTACTCCGAAACACGTCAGCTACGAATATTAGAGTAAAAATCCTAGGAAAGACAGAAAATTACACTTAAATCAATTATGATAATCCTGGCGGAAATATGAAATATTGTGAAACTTCTTGGAATTTAAGTTAATGGGTAAATTTGATGATTTCATTTCGCCCGAAAAATTTAATAAAACGCTGCTAAAAATTGGTATCTCTATTAATTTTCGAGGAAATTATTGTAAAACAAAAAAAGATTTCACAAAAAAACAACTTTTCAAGTTTGGTTCTCTTATTTCATTAATTGCCAGTAAGTAAACTATTTAAATTTTGCAGCAAAATCTTAAGAGAATTTAATATTTACAAAATCTATGTAAGTATTGTCAACTGCAAATGAAAAAGAGTTTAAGAAATTCGATTTTTATTAAAAATAATACAGAGCCAAACACAGAAAAAAAACTACTGTTTATCATTTTAAACCAAAGTTATAAAAAGATAAAAAAATATCTGTTAAAAAATATCCCTTGTTCATTATTGTATGGTAAAATAAGAACGTATATAAACAAATAAGTATTAAAATGGTTGATAGAAATATTTATTACGAAATTTATCGATTACGTTATATTATTTATTTTGTAAAACGTGCTTTGAAAAGAACATAAAGATTATAAACTTAATTAAAATAAGATGAAAACTTAGTTTTTGTTGGAACTTAAAATATTATTAGAATTAATATTTAACCTAGTTACATGATGGTTTAACTTTTATTTTTACACAACTGTTACTCTTTCCTAAGATATTATAATTACTATAGATGCTTTTTTATACTAGGTATACCCGTATTTACGTATAACGTAATTATTTACTTATATTTATTTTTAATTATAGTAAATTATTTTTAACAACAAGAGTACAAAAATTATGTTTAATTTAAATAATAATACATTAATGATCAGTATTATAGGATAACCTATTAAAATTATGTAGTTTATAAAATAATTATTTATAACTAAGATACATCAAAATTAAACTATCATTTCCGCGTATTAGAGAAGCAACGACAAAATGGATAATAACTTGACAGGTGTTACGATTGTTTTAGGTTTATTTTAATATCCTATGTGCAGTTAATAAAACCTATCAGTTAACTAGGAGTATAATATAGCCGTATAAGTTATATAGTCTACCATAATGGATACGGTACACTAGACAAGGAGCAAGTAATACTGTCTCTATAAGAAATAGACAATTACTCACAGGAAATTGACTAGCTAATAGCTAATAGTCTACCTAATAGGTCAACCGTTCTATTGTTTTGCTAAGCACCCATCAACAATCGATAGACACAACGATCACCAAACCGTAATATACTAATTTTAAATTATATAATGTAGGGTATATGCTTCACATATTTCCTTTCCGTTTCAAAATATCCTTCCGCTCGATAAATACTTAAGATTAAATAAAGTAAACTATTAAATTAAAAATATATATAAACAGTTAATAAAAACAGTTAAATTTTATATCCCTTGTTTACCTTACCTTTCTCTTATTACCCTTTTTTTCTTTTTACCCTTTCTTTCTATTTATTGATCTAAGGAAACAATATTCGATCCTTAAACATAAATTCCTCAGAAGTCTCAAGATTGATCCTGAAATTCAAATATAGATTATTCAAAAAGAATGAGCAGATTTTAAATATTTCTAATAAAGGACAAAAGGTAGAGACACATATATCACTGAATAGAAGAAAGTTCAACGTTTTATTTTATGCACATGAGCACCGTTTGTTATGTGACAAACATCGAATCGTTAGTCCATTTCTTGCCACACACGAATTAGCTGGTCCTTGGTTATTGAATTCACTGATGTAAAAATTCGATTTCGCAGATCTTGAAGAGTAACAAGCAAAGGTCACCATGTCTTTTATGTTCCCCCACAGATAAAAATCGCTAGGGGTAAGATCTGATAATCTTGAAGGCCATTTAAGATGAATAAGATCATGTTGCTTACCTCTTCTAATCCACTGTCCTCTCTCTTTTTTCTGTTTAGCCTCCGGAACTACCATAGGGTATTATTTCAGAGAACGATTGAGGATGATATATATGAAGTGTACACTTCATATATAAATGAAGTGTAATCTGGTACAGTCTCAGGTCGACCAGTCCTGAGTGAGCTAATCCATCGTCCTAGAATTGTGTCATCGTCCTGCGATGCCTGAAGTAATTGCAATTTATACGGCTTCAGATGCGGGCTTTTTTAAGCACCCGCCATGTCGTTGGTTCCGGAATTCCAAGTTTTCTGCTTCCTCTGTTTGTGGATTTCGTGGGGCTACGTTCGAAAGCAGTTCAACACTTTCATCTGACGTGCGATGACGACCAGTGCTTTTACCTTTGCATGTGCAACCATATTCTATGAATTTCTTGTACCAACTGTAAATCTGTTTATAACGATGCGGCTGTTTGTTGAACATCTGTTTAGGCTTACGGTAGCCTACCTTAAGGTATTAGTTCAGAGGATGAATGAAGATGATATTCATGAATGTAAATGAAGTGTAGTCTTGTACAGTCTGGGTCGACCATTCTGGAGATGTGTAGTTAACTGAAACTCAACCTCCAAATAACACTGGGTATCCATAATCTAGTATTCAAATCCTTATAAAAGTAACTGTCTTTGTTAGGATTTGAACCTTAGAACTCTTGACTTCGAAATCAGCTGATTTGCGATGACAAGTTAACCGCTAGACCAATCCGGTGAGCTCTTTGCATAATGCAGCACACAAAACAACTTTTCCTGTGGCGTCGCCATTTTCTCGTAAACAAACCACAGCTTTAGACATTGAATGGAACTATTACTTAAAAATATTTAGCTTTTCTTTATTCAGTGATGTATCATATGTTTCTCTACCTATTGTCGTTCATAAGAAATAAATATTTAAAATCTCTCTTTTTTATGTTTAGTCTCCGGAAACACCGTAAGGTATTACTTCAGAGGATGAATGAGGATGAAATGTATGAATGCGAATATTTTAAATATTTAGTATGAATATTTAAAATCTGCTTTTTCTTCTTCTTGATTAACAATATACAGTATTATATTATCTCTTTTTAAAGAGTATTACTCTACTGCAGCATCCAAAATTACATATTTATTTACTATCGACAAACGATTTTCAATAAAATTTCTATAAAAATTACATAATCATGGATGGGGTATGTAATCTTTTTTATGTACAGACTATCTATTGAAAAAAAAAAAACAAGTTAGCGATTAAAATAAAAGTATACAATGAAATTAATATGATAAGTTCGTCGACACAGTCTTTATATTGCTCAAGATACAACATGAATTGAGATAAATCCTAAGGTTTAAAAATTACAAATTTATATTTAAAAGTAATAAAGATTAAAAAGTTTGTAATTAAAGGTTAAAAGGGTATGTAATTTTATTTTACGTACAGGCTATCTATTGAGAAAAAAAAACAAGTTGGCGATTAAAATAAAAATATACAATGAAATTAATATGATAAGTTTGTCGACACGTTTTTATATTGCTAAATACTCGTACCTTGCCGGCCTCAGTGGCGCTAGTGGTAGCGTCTCGGCCTTTCATCCCGGAGGTCCCGGGTTCGAATCCCGGTCAGGCATGGCATTTTTCACACACGC